>JAOTRR010000030.1:8660480-8673343 GCA_028570945.1 Gogo arcuatus
TTTTGATGTCTTCAGTATTGTTCTACAATGTAGAAAATAGTCAAAAATACAGAAACACCTGTGAATGAGTAGGGGTGTACAAACTTTTGACTGGTACTGTAATTAAAACGTTATTTGATAAGGTGGTGGAAGAAATGTTAGTTAAAAACTCAGCTGATCACTGGAAATGTAACTTAATAATCATCTATAACTCACATTTGTGTCTTTTTGCTTCATTTTATAACCTGTTCATGGTTTGAATTGGGTAATTGAGTAATTTAGACTGAATGGGGTGCTGTCCCACAGACAAATTGGTATAATTTGTATACTACGGCTGGATTTCTTTTACTAAATCATTAAAACAATACACCCTTGAGCTTCTCTTATACTTATTGAATATTCTGATATACTGGAAAGTATGCAATAAAGTGTTTGATGTAATAATATTTAATATAAACAAAATAGAGTTATAAGGACTGGTGTATACTGTTTAATCACGACTGAGTTTAATAGTGGCAACTTAAGATATACATTTGTCCATTTGAGTTGCAAGGTTAATAACTGGATTGGGGGGGTGGGGGTTGGGGGGGGGGGACCAACCCCCCCCACACAACTATCCCTCATGACCTTCCCAGCTTGGCTTTTAGCAGGAGGACATGGCTGAATGCTTGTCAGTGACACCCTTAAATGAGAGGATCAAGGCTTCGTCAGCCGTGCCAGTTTCCATGGTAGTAGTAACATGGAAGGGAAAAAGGGAGGGATTGCTTCCTCAGTCCACTTCATACTGCAAATTGCTGCCAACCCCTGCTGTACACTGAATTGCAAACTAACATCATCCACGGCCCAGCAACCACCTGACAAAGAAGACGACGCTGTTTTCCCCTCATGCGAATTGGCCCGTTAGGGAAGTGGTGCCCTCTTGAGAGCCATCCTGGTCCGATCTGAAAAGAAGATGGGGCAAACGCATCAACACGTCAGTCTGACAAGGCTCTTGTGCTCCTAAGATTTGGAGCTCCATGGTGATAAAGAGCCCCGTTAAACACGACGGATGTTCAAAGGCCTTGCCTGGTGAAAGTGCTCTCCAGACTGGGCACTATAGGAGTTCTGTACAAATCTACAAGTGCATCATTATCCTATGTTAATATTATAAGCCTAGCCTATATAACAAATGTAATGAGCACAGCTGAAAACTAAATTGTGTACCAAGTTGTATAATCTATAATGTTTTTAAAGCCTTTATGTGTAATACGTTACTTGGAGGAGCTCCATTTGAACATATAAATGGAGCACATTTTCTGCATCTTATGACCAGGAAACACCAATCCTGAAGTGAGAGCCTCAGCAAATTAGAAAAGCTTATAGCATTAATGCACCAGTATCAAAGGCCAAAGTTCAAAATTTAGTAGCAGAAGTACTTTGATACTGATACTGAAATATGTTGACCAAAAACAAGCACACAAAAAATAAAATAAATGGAACAGTCTAAATTCAGACTGTTAGTGTTTCTACTTTTTATGAACAAAGCTCTTCATTAGATAACTAAATTAATAATTAACTAAAAGAAATGTAAACAGTGCTGACTGTTTATCAGGACCCAAGAAGCAAAGTTGCTGTTGTCTGAGCATTAATGTCAAGTTCTCCCTAAACGCATGCAGGATAATGCTAATCAAAGCAGTATACTATATGCTAGTTTGGCATTTTTCACCTGTCAGTATATATTACGGAAATAATCAATTACCTGCTGCCTGCAATGTCCGTTTGGGCTCTGAAAAATCTACCTAGCATATAGTGCAGTGCTTTTTGATTAAATGTTAAGTGAAATTATATTTGAAGATTTCTTTGACATCTAATATAACACAATGCTGTGCTCTATATATAAACACACTGTATTGAAGATATTTCTTCACATTTGAAGTTACTGGAGAAGTGACTTGTATGCTGATGGACATCAGTCAAGGCAAAAGGTTTCCCAGAAAAGCCAGACTAACTAACACTAACTTTTTTTTTTTTCATGTTATGTACAGGGCATGTGATGTGATTACCATAGGTCATTGTGTGGATGCCTTTCTAAACATGGAAAAAGTAATAACTAACAATAACACCAGGTTATATTTAATACACGACCAGCAAGTGTACTTTATTCTTTTACTGTTTTATTAGTTAGAAAAGGTATGAAAATATTAGTGTATGAAATACTACACTATTACGTTGACTGTGCAGGGGGGTGAAGGAAGACACGACCGCCATGTCCAGTGTATAATACAATTCAGTGTTTTGCATGTTCAAAACCCCAATCCTTCAAATGAATATACATAACGTGCTGATTGCCATTACAAAGTAATCTCAAAGAAGCAAGACAGTGTCATGAGATTCACACATGAAAAACAGTTAATTATATGCCTGGGTTTGAGGGCATATAATTGTTTTCTTTCTCGATGCACTAGTTGCTGAAGCGACTCACCCATACCTCGTTCAACTTTAACCAGGGGTGCAAATTTGTGCTTGTCCTCAACTGACACCAGTGCATCTGTGTTAGGTCTGGGCTGGAAAATGTATCAATAAAAGATCACTATGAAAAATCTGAAAACACACTGATGGCAAAACCAACTTCTGAAAGGCATGTTTATTAATAAATAAATAAATAAACAAACAAACAAACAAACAAACAAACAAACAAACAAACAAACAAACAAAAATAAACCAAAATAAACAATCATCAAACCTAAGATTAGAAAACCTCTAGTGTTGGCTAGTTAATGTAACTGTGAGGAAAAATATGTTGCGTAATACTACGGAGAAAGCACGACATGTACAATAACAGCACCACACTCAGATGTTATTAGGGATGATCTTAGCCTAGGCTGTCCTAACTGAGAATCCCAGATAGTGGGAGTGTTATGGTTGATAACGTCCTCCTGGTCTGCTTTTCCAACACAAAGAGTTAGCTGACACACATTCTTCCAGCATACACAAGCAGAAAATCCCTCTTGTTAATGATACCCGTGGGATCCTCTGAAGAGGCTACACTGAGTTAAAATCAATTGGGCAAAACATCCAACTACGATTAATGACTTAATTAGCATTTAAAGCAAATAATTTCGCCTTTACTCATGGACTAGAGAACGTGGGAGACCCAGATGAAGATTTTAACTTCCCCAGAACTGAGTCGTCCTTTGTTACATTTTCGGGATGGGGCTTCCAACTTTTGCCCACTTTGTCTGAAAGGGAAACTTGAGCTGGACCATGGGGGAGGACTGGAAGCAGGGACATCAACACCCTTTTCTCCTCTGCAGTGCTGCTTTGTGTACTTTTAGGTGGGCTACTTGAGATGCTCCTCAAGTACAGTGAACTTTGACAGTAGTGGGTGGAGGTTGGTTTATTAGGGACGTTGAGTTTGTGTGTTCTGATCTCATGCTATAGTAGCTAAGTATTTATAGCTATAGTATGCTATAGTATTTCTACACTAGTATTTATTACACAAGAAACCGTAGCTAAATCACATTATCGTAGTACTGGTACCAGAGATTATCTAGGACATACTGCAATGCCATTAATAGTTGCCATAAAAGATGCTCCATCAACCATCCTAGTGGTAAGACGGTCTGTATCTCTGTATCATGATTTATTTATGACAAGTCAAGCTTTTTACTGTACATGCTTATGCTGCATTTCCAACAAGCCACAAGCCAACATCTGTATCCTTTACATCCCCTTCAACTTCAAGCTCGGTCCATCTTTACATCAAATACAGTTAAAAGCAAAAGCAAGCTGAACATAGTTAGATTAAAAAGTCAGTGCCATGAAGAAAAGACAGGCTGCATGAAAATATCTCACCTAGTCAAGGAGAAAAGAAAACGAGAAACAAAGATGAGATTAAGGAAGGGTGATATTAAAGATGAAAGAACCCTCCGCTTTCCATTTTCCAGAACACCATCAGTCTGTATAACCAATGCTGATAGTGAGCAATAATTGGATTTCTAGCTGCACGTACATCATTATTCTTGCTTTTTCGACGTCTGCAGATATAAGCAAACGTAAGCAGACAAACGTAAGCTGCCTCAGAAACAGGAAACACCACAGACCTCTTGAAGAAAGCATTAAGTACAATTTAAACAATATTACAATAATAAAGTAATATCCATAAAGTTACTTTTTTTTTTTTTTTTTTTAAAGAAACACAACAGCAAGTTTGAATTTTGCATCATGTCTTGCTTTTTACGTTATTTTATCAAAGGATTGTAAAAAAGATATTAACCAACCATTTTTATTCCCCCCAACTTCAGAGCTCCGAGTACCGACCGATATACTAGAACACATCCTATTAAACCACGCCCACTCTCTATGAGCAGCTTTCGCCCTATTATGCAAATGGAATGATGACAAGCATCCTAGACAAGTTGGGTTCAACGTTACATGCAAGATGCAAACGTGTTGTCTTAGTTCGCAGCACATGCATTAAGGGCATAAAATGTGTCAGTGGATCGGACTGGAAACTGTGTCCAATCCTATACCAATCCAGTGTTTCGAACCAGAATCAGCCCCAATACTGATAACTGGTGAACCCCTAGTTGGGGTGGGTGATATGCCAAGAGCTCATCACAAAACTTGAAGACATCTTTATAATACCCAATATGTATACTGATATATAATTTGGTTGAGGTTTTGGTAACAAAATGACAGAAAGGATATAGATTCGGAGATATACTGTACATATTCAACGTTTACAAAAATGAAAGAATCTCTCAAAGGAGGTAAAAAAAAAAAAATGCTCTAAAACTAGTTTTAACATCCAGTCAATTACTGTTTACAGCGGGCAACACACAAGTTATAAATAGCACCAATGCTTGACAATTAATGACATCAAGATATCAATACAGCATTATGGTATCTTATTGTCCAACCCTAAACTGTAGTTGCAATGCAACTGAAGAGATGCGTACATGTATTTAGAAACAGATCTGATTAATAACTAACTCATGTAGAGCTGGAGTTTTTCCCAGAAGTTCTGGATCAATTATTGCCAAGTTGTCTAAAAATTTTTTTTTTTAAACAGTCATCACATTACCTTGTGATGTAAACATATGCAGAGCCAGCTGAAAGGAGGAGAGCTGGGTGCTCTGAATACTAATCCAGAGGAGATGTGTAAGGTGAACCAGTGTTGCCCTGACTTACCCTTTATACTGGACTTGAATATCATTCTTCCAAACCCCCAAGCATCAACCCGGCCTTGTGCTTTGGCAATTTGTACAGAAACAATAATGAGCAGGATTTGGTCAAATGTCGCTGTTTGATGTGAAGTACAGGAATCATTTTCTCCTCAAGAGCTGGCAGTGTTCCCCTTCCTGTGTTCTCTACAGATTTTCCCCTTATCTCCATAGTGAAGCATTAGTATTCAGAGCATTGCTGCGGATCACCTGAAATGCAGAGCACAGTGCTTTGCGGCATGTCTACCCACAGGCTCGTGTGAAGATCGGACATTTATTTATTTCCATTCTTAACACAGACAGAGACTACTGAACGTTTATATCATGATGAAAATGATTATGCGTAAAATTCCCACATGCTTCAGAAGGAAATATAGTATTTCACTGAGGGACTTTTGACTTCATCACCAGATCTTGCAGTAAAAAAAACCCAAATAGCAGCTGACACTAGCTGACTCACAGCATTCGTACCATCTTCCACAGACTCCTGGGGGGGGAGAGAGAGAGACACAAGGTCCTGAATTTGAGTCCCATGCTGACCTTAGTTCAGGTCTCAAGGTTTCCGTTGCACAACACCGGCACTGAAGAACACAAGATAATCATCGCCCTAATCTTTAGCCTCAATCCTGTCATAATCCGAGTCAAAGCATGCGGGATGATCATGAACATACGCTGAATTCTGCACACAATGTCAACAATGTCATGGCCACAAAGAGCAACGATAACCACTCCCATGCTGTGGAAATGCCGGCCGCAGATTACCGATTACTCACCAGGATCCAAGAGCAGACACTGAAAATGAAACAACTTGCACAGCAAAAGCCAATTCACTGTACATTTCATCTTCAGATGGCATTTTACACTACTGGCTATTGAGATTAAAAAAAAAAAAAGTTCTCTCAGCACATAATTTATAATGCTATGACAATGCAATTCCTTTCAAATATCCACAGGATGAAAGACTGATACAAAATCTAATAATGGATTTTGAGCCATACATTTATAAAGACATCTGTCCAGATGACTTAAACTACACCTGCTGACTGACCACTTTATTAGGAGCCGTACACCTGCTCTAACCTGTACACCTGCTCATTCATTCAATTATCCGATTATATATCAGCAATGTATAACGTAATGCATAAAACCAACCAGATACAGGTCAAGAGCTTCAGTTCATGTTCACATCAAACATCAGATTGGTGGAAAAATATGATCTCAGGAACTCTGACCATGGCACGGTTGTTGGTGCAGAAGAGTTTGATTATTTCAAAAACTGCTTACCTCCTGAGATTTTCACACACACTAGAATTTACACAGAATGGCACGAAAAACATCCAGCGAGTACCAGTTCTACAGGCAAAAACAGCTAACTGAAGAGACCTGTCAGAAGATAACGATCAGAGTGCTTCGAGTTGACAGGAAGGTGATGGTAAACACTCTTTACAACTGTGGTGAGCAGAAAAGCATTTCAGAATGCACAACACGTCAAACCTTGTGGTGGATGGGCTACAACAGCAGGAGACCACATCAGCTAGCACTCCTGTCAGCCAAGAACAAGAATCTGAGGCGACACTGGTACAGGCTCACCATGAAAACAGGCAGCTGAAGATGGGGAAAATGTCACCTGGTCTATTTTCTAACCTTCAACTGTCCAACGTTGGTGAAAATCCCAAGAGAGCAGAAGCTTCTGAAATACCCCCCCCCAAAAAAACAAACAAAAAAACAGCCTGTCTAGCAGCAACATTGGCTGATTTGGCAATTGTATGAATGAGCAAAACTGTTGGTGAGTGTATGTCTAAGAATATACTGCTACAAAGCAAGCTATACACAGTCTCAGTTTCCATAAAACTAATTATCAATGGTTGTCCTCTGATGGGAATTTGTACTGGTATATAACATGTTTGTTCCCAGGGCGTTGTAGACGTTCTCCTTTCCCCACGAGCATGAGCCGCTTTTTCGCTTGGGGCCCAAACTAACGTCACGCAAGCTTAGAAAGCAACCGTGGGACTAAAGCCACCGAGATCACAAAGGCTCCCCTTTCACATTGGCAGCAGATAACATATCAAACAGATATGCATTGGGACAAAAGTGTGCAGTAAACCTTCACAACACATGGATGGAGACGCGTATTCATATTATACACGTACACATTGTTAGGCTAGTTTGAATGACAGACATTGCGATATTAAAGACACATCGGAAACATTGCCAGAGTCAGTCAGGCACCAGATGTATGAACAAAAGAGCTTTTAGATTCTGGGTGTTTTCTTGTAGAGCTATTGTTCAGAGAAACTTGTTCTTGCTGTTTCCACTGTCCTGTCAGCTTCACAGATCAGAGAATATACACTTTCTCTTGTAAATGATTACATTTCAGGCCTGCGACTGCAGTCCTTCAAGTACCCCCCCCCCCCCCTTTTTTTTATATAAATCACGTCGCCTGGGTTTTGACCCCTGTGAGTTTCATGACAAAGCTGCTTTTGTGTTGGGCCGCCACTGCCCCATCATGGTTCCTCAGTGGGGTGCCAGCGTGGTCAACACAACACCAGCCCCCACCAGCTGTCACGTCCGAGAAAGCCCAAAACGCTACACGCCCATGCGTCAGGTGCTGTTTGTGGTTAATATCAACTCGTGCGTGAAGGTAGCTTTTCTGTTTAGTTAGAACCTCACATTTCACAACGCGACACAGAAAGGAAACACCTTGGACTGCCGTCCTGTCTCGACAGCATTGTTTCCGTTACTCTCTTCACGTCTCTTGGAACCATTTTTTGTCCAGCTTGGCACTGTTAATTAAATAAAATAAAAAAATAAAAAATAAAAAAAAAGAAAGAGAGAGATAACTGTGCGCGCGCGCTGTGGCAAGGCTCAGACAAATGATTTCCCCTGCCAAACTACTATCTGAGAGTTGCTCAGGCATTGTACAGAGATAGGGTCTGTCTCGAATCTTCCTCCAATTACACATGGGAAGAAAAGCTTTGGTGCTTGACTGACAAGTGAATTAACTACAGGGAGGATACTAAAAACAACAGGGCAGATGCTTGGCATGATGGCCTGAACGATTTTCAGGCAATCCTTTTTAAATATTACTCAGTAATTAAAAAAGTGAACATGAGAATGAGTGACACAGCAACTGAATGCACAAACTAAAGACTATGGGTATCTATATCCTTTACATATAAATTAACAATGCACATTATATAGGCTGTGCATTGGTAAATAGCAAATGGTAGCTAACACTACTGCATCAGCAGCACAAATAAATGCTGCCCAGACACGCTGAGTGAGTTGCAAGAAGTGTCTCCACGTGTACAAAGTGAACAATAAGGATATTCTATGATTTTTCTCTTGCGTGTGGATCAGCTCATGGCAAGAACTCCTGCTCTTTTTTTTTTTTTTACTCATGCCATACTGCTGAAATATCACATATTTGGCCTGTTATCATGACACTAAAAAATATAGGAAACAAATGCAAAAGCATTTGTAAAGCATATATTCCACCATATTAGCACACTTACAGATTAGCCACGTAGCACCACAGGTTTAGGAGATTTTCAGCTTAACTGGCGCAATTTCAACAGAACCCCTAAGAAGCTTTATGTTAAAAAAAAAAAAAATATTCCAATTATGACAAAAATGCACATGCCAACATCATTAGACACAAAGCATGGTGTTTTACGAGCTAACAGAATTGGAATTTTTTTTCTCCCCCTCGAATCAAGAAGTACTGATGTGATCATAACTGAATTTGTTAGCTAGTTTGATCTTTACAGTACAGATCCTCAGTTATATTACATATAACTGATTTACTGATCAACATAAATGTGTCCCAAAAATAAATCAAGGTCCTGTATCCAAAACAGTATGAAGCACACTGGAGATAAAGAATACATAAAGAGTTTGTGGGCTAGAAACTAAAATCTAATATGAAACAATATTAACCAGAGCGAGATGATTATCTGGGTGATTCCACAAAACAAACCACCAAAACAAAACAAAACTGGAACCTTGTCCACCAGTAATCTGGGGTCTTGGTCCTCTTCCTACCAAGTGAACCATGGTTCCTTACACTGCTGGTAGAAACTCTTACAATGGCCATGCAGTGCAATTACAGGAAATGTACAGAAGAAAGTGTTTATTGGATAGTTCATGGTCCTAGATTTATAAAGGGCTACTGAAACCCTGTTGCTGCAAGGTTCTGTATATAACCTTTTACAAGGTTCCCACAGAAGGAAAAACTGAAGAAAGTTTTAAGATTGATTCTTATTTTCTAAAAGTGTAGCCTGTAGATAGTAGAAAAATCAGGACCTTAGAATTATAAGGTTCTGTGTGCCAATACCTTAAGCCATGAAGTTCTGATCCTTAATAAGGTCAAATCAGATGAGATCTTTATATTAACTTTATAATTTGAAGCAATATTAAGCCTTTACAGGAAGCTTCAAGTCTGGATCAGTGCGTACTCTGCATTCATTCGGATGTGCTTTATGCTCCGTGCTAAGTTGTATTTGATTTGCTTGCAATTCTGGTTTTGACCCTACTCAGATTGGGCTCCGTTACTGCTCTGTCACTCACATGGTTTTTGTAAACATGTCGATGTAAACATCTAACCTATAAAACATTTCCATATATTGTTGTATTTCACTGGTTCTAAGGTTTTCTTTGTCTGTTTATTGTTAGTGAGACAGGTTAGCTAACTGTTTGTTTTTTTAGTAGTTAAAGTAGCTTGTACCATAAATAGCATTGGGCTTTGCTCATTCTTTTGACGTCAGTCCGCCTTGAAGCTTGTCCTGGTGATCTCCTTTTCTATGTAAATCACAATTTCATAAATTCTTTGATACTGAAACACTCTCAACTTTGTCTTATTCCTCCACCTTACCTGTGACCCAAATAATATATTGCAATATATGAACCATCTTACACCTTACCCTTGAGTTTTTGGCTTATGCCGTTGTAGCCCATGTGCCTCAAGGTTCCACGTGTTGTGCATTCTGAGATACTTTTCTGCTCACCACGGTTGTATAGAGTGGTTATTTGAGTTACTGTAGCCATCCTGTCAGTTCGAATCAGTTTGGCCATTCTCCTCAGACCTCTCATCAACAAGGCATTTCCACCTGAAGAACTGCTGCTCACTGGACGTTTTGTGTGGACTATTATGTGTAAACTCATGAGACTTGTGTGTACAAATGACAGGGCATTATCAGTTTCTGAAATACTCAGACCAGCCCATGTGGCACCAACAACCATGCCACAATCACTAAGACCAATTTTCCCCCATTCTGATGTTTGATGTGAATAATAACTGAAGCTCTTAACCTGTATGATTTTATGCACTACATTACTGCCATATGATTGGCTGAACAATAATAAATAAGCAGGGGTATAGGTGTTCCTATTAAAAAGGCCAGTCAGTGTAGTACTGCATTATGAATTGTCTGAACTGTATTATAGTGGAATTTTATAGGAGGACCACACAAGGCTTTTTTTTTTTTTTTAAACATCATGCTGACTAGAGGATATTCTTTATTACACAAGTGTAACAAATCAAGCCTTGTGGCAATAAGAGAGCATCAGAACATGTCTTTCCCTTCCCTTCTAGCAGCCCACTAGTGCTGTATTGTCCATATAATGGACCAGTTCAAACATTGGACTATTGACGGACACTCCTACTGTTCGTGCAGCATGAGCTGCTGATAATAATGCCAGATGAGCTGTAAAGGAAAAACAAAACTAATGCATTAGGTACTAATGGGGAAAACCTGAAAAGGTTCCGAGTGCTTGGTCACAAATTGGGCAGGGATTCAATCAAAGAACAAATGACGTACTAACAACTGCTAGAAAACTGTAGCATTGTAAAAACAATCAAATGAAATGAAAAAAGATGCAATGTCAACAAAAATCCTGGGAAAGAATTCAGCAAACAAACAAGGTGTGAAAACAGCCTTAGGCTGATTACACACAAGTTCATACCCCACGTATCAAATCGGACTAATAACATCTGCTCAGATACAACTCATTAAACATATTACACCTGACAAGGGCAAAATAAGTCCTCAAATCATAACTGCTCTCTCTCTCTAATTAAAAAGTCTGGGTTCAGTTCTTCACCTCATCATAATGACCTCAGGTCCTATATAGAGGTCTTCTTAGATATGCATGGTCTGAATTAATGGTTTGAGTCACTTTGATTCATTAGCGGAAAATGAACGTGGGAGGACGGTTCAGGGAGAGCAGATCCTGAGCCGGCTAATCTGTGCGCCAAAGCCACACGCATTATGCAACAGCTCTGGAGTAACCAAGGAAACTGTGGTGTGGTGGAGCGCACACACATACACACAACGTTTTTGCTGAAGACAAAATCTTGGTGGGATTTACCAGAGACACATGCAGGCAAGCAGCAGGAGTTGATCTCTAATGCTGCTTACAAGGCTGGCGCTGTGTGTGTGTGTACATTTAGTTTCCGTTTTACACCACTTTACAAGCAAAGATGAAATTCCAAATAAAATCCCCTGGCACCATTTTATCAGAACTCCCCTGACTGCAGCCAAAAAAACTGCTTAAATGGCTCAGCACTTTTTTGCTCACAGGCAAGCCTCTTTCAGGAACTGAAACAGAGAGGAGATCCACATAATTTGCTATATTAACCCTTGACCTGTGCCTAATGTAGAAGGCCTGTAATAAGTGCGCTCACTACAGTAGTGTGCCTGTTGCATTGCATAGTCAGAAACCATTTCTAGAGCCACTGGATGGGTTTTCAGTCAGTGTTCAGATGAATCCCAGGCACTTTGTGTCTGATACTGAGCAAACACACCATGTCAGACGTATGAAATGTCACCACAGGTGAGTCATACTCTTTCAGAAGTACCGTCCCTTCTACGTGTGCTACAGTAAATAGATGCATAAATATATTTACCCAATCTCATACTCCAAACTCAACCACACTTTACAGCACAAAAGAATTTTATGTTAACAGTTTAATGGTTCAAGCTATTGAGCAAAACTGGAGTGGGTAAAGAGAAGTCATTTTTACACCCTCTCATGACAACTGGTGTGTCAGTGCTTTTGTTTGCTGACTTTGTCGAGCACTTGCTATTCCTGTATTGGGTTACTTTTGAACAGCTGCCAATTTATTTATTTTTTTTAATCATTGGGGTTTTCAAGAAGGGTGTTTTGCATACATTTGATTAGTTATAGCTATATAGAAAACGTTTACATTCAAATAAAAATAATTTACTTATACCCAAATGCTATAAAGACCGATGTCAAAATAATCAGAAACTCACACTTGCAGTTTCCACAGTTCCTTAAAGTGTCACATTTTTACAAAATTCCAGGTAGTCTAAAGCTCATAACTCAGAATTTCCAACCTCCAACTCCCTTGACTCGGAAAATCTGGAAGGTCTCCTCAACTCAAGTTCACTTAACGTACATAATTTAAATGTGTACCTCAGTTCCACGCAATTGAATTGAGTTACAATAACTGCTGCACTACACACAGCAGCTCTATGGAGTGTTCACTGATGCCATGTTCTTTTCACAATCACACACACGCAGGTACAGGACCAGTCCAAAGTTTGAACACACCTAATTCAATGTTTTTTTCTTTATTTGTATTAATTAAAAAAAAAAAAAAAAGACACTTCATGTCTTAAAGTAATGATGGATGTCATTTCTCTTTACTTAGTT
>JAOTRR010000030.1:8677433-8689496 GCA_028570945.1 Gogo arcuatus
AAGATAAAAGAATTTAAAATAGACAAAAGTAGTAATATAAATAGAATAAAAAAAAAGTAGAAATCTAAAATATACTATGACTCAGACTATGTCTCAGACTATGGAAAGTCTGAGGCAAGTTAGTTCCTGTTATCACTAACTTGAGCAGTGACATTCCTCTATACTGAAGACTTTCCCATGGCGGAAAACTTAAAGCGCTGACACTGCGGACACCTTACATAAATATCTCCATACAAAAAGCTTTTATATGCATTTCTTTGCAAATTTTTTTTAATCTGTTTATTAGCTTTAGATTATGTAGACCATCCGGCATACAAGTCCCTCTGAATGAGCTGTTACGAAAGAAATCAGAATGAATTTGTTAATATAAACCTTAAACCCCAATATAAATATAAACATTACTAGAAATAATTTAAATTACAGCTGTAACTGCTGTCAGAGTCAGGCTAGTATATAAACCAAAAAAAATAAAAAAATTCAGCACCACCACCTGATCAATCATATCTGAGAACTGACAACAGTGTTGTGGTACAAGGCTCAAACATTACTTAAGTAATTTTCAATATGCATTTAAGAGGCTGGAAAGCTGTGGCACTACAGTTAAACCTGTGAAAACTACAATCTGATCCATCAAAAAAGATGAGAAATTAATCACACTACTGGTAAAAGATTATAACAATGAAGTCAGTTGATAATATAAGAGGTACCATACTCATGATTTGCTCATGTTGTAAGCGATATATTGTGATATTGATATTATACTGTCAGTTTGCCCAGCTCTACTGCTCCACACACCAGTAAGACATTCAAAAATGAATGCTTAATCTTCTCTCTGGTATTTGACATGCTTGGCTGGTCAGCGCTTTTCCTTTCACACTAGACTAGACTCAAAAGAAACTTATTTCTCTCCGACACACTCTTCATCTCACCCTGGCAACAATACACAGTTACACATACACAGACTTCTGAAGAGCAAAATCGACCATAATCACTGTACAGAACTGAATGAAGTTTTAATGGAAATACTAGAGAAATTATTACTACACTATCTGGTTAGTAAAAGAGTTGATCTGAATGTACTTGTACTGAAAAAAACCCTCGTAGTCAACCCATAGATTTAGTCTAATAATGAAATATTTACAGAATTAAAAATGAAAAAAGGTGGCATGAGACGTTCATTCATGATAGAATTAGGGATGTCCGTGACCCTTTGCAGCAATCAAATAAATGTGGCTTACCGGTCAGTTAAACATTTCCAGAAAGTCTACACATCCACTCCAGTTTGCATTAAATGACCATTTCTACCAGTCTTCCAAGCACTGGATCCTTATCATATACTGTAGATCAGTTGTAGTTCACCAGAATGACGCAACAGGCCTAAGAGCGTTTGAGGGGGATGGGGGGGTTCCCTTCTTCTGCTAATACAAGAGTCCAGCCTGCACCTTATTATAACACATGCAGCTTTGCATCTTCTGCACGTCATTACAAGATGGTGTCAATATTATTACTCTCCTCATCTCTCATTTGCCTGAATCTCAATCTATAATACAGATATGCTGTACTGCATTCAATACAAAACCAACCAAATATTGTCCACCATTTTTCTTTCATATTACACAACCTGTCACGATGGTGCAGATTGAAACTTGTACAATACAATTAAACACTTGATATTAAACTGAGTAGTCTATCCATGATACATTAGGTGGGAGCGGAATTAACATGTAATGAGAAATTTGGCAGGCAACCAAATCGTCCAGCCTCATTGATTCACTCCATCCGCTGCTTTTAGTATAGCGCATTCTGCTTCTCTTTCGTTGGCATTTAAACAGGATCTCTGTTGTGTAATACGGTTAATACCCCCTAATAATGAAAGCAGTACAAGTGTGGTACTACATTCAATTTGGTCAATATTAAGTCCTCATCAAGGTGACAACTTGACAAAAAGCCCTCTTATGCAATCGCAAACTCTAGTAAAACTTTCTTTGACATACAAACGCTGGTCGTAATTCCCAGCATCGTGTCCAAGTAGCAACGCAGCCCAGATCCGTGAATGTCCTTGCCAACTGAGGTGTCCCAACCCTTTGGTGCTCTTCCCCTACAGCTGGACCACCCTGAACAAGGTCTATTAGCAAAATAAAGACTCCCCATTTACTGTTCAGAGTTTATCCTGGCTGTAGTCTCTTAAAGCCTATCAAATGGGCTGGTTGGATATATTTTGATCCACTGTAGATGTCTGTTTTCTGAAGGCCTGTGGTTGATAAAGGTGAAGAAGCTCTTTGGGCAATGTCAATGATCTTACTGATTTTGAAGGATCCACTCATATCTGGCTAAGCATGATCATTTGACCAAGTGCTCATCTGTAACTAGTTAAAAGTGCAAGACAAGAATATTCAACACTAAGTTCTACACACAAACCTGAGCACTGCTTGAGGATTTGCACATCAATAGCATGCTGTTAGAGTTTAATGGATATACAGAAGTGAAAAGTGTTTACTATCAAAAACCCATACTTACTATATGCTAAAAACATGCACAGGCCCAAGACACACAGTTAATACTCGTCTATGATACATACTATCTATCTATATTATATATAAAACACACGTGTATGGACAGAAATGGACTGAAATGTATTAACTCAGCTTGTAATCAACGTTTATTTAAATAATCCAAAAAGAGACATTTTACACTGTAACTAGCTCAGAGAGAAACAGGAGTGTGTGAAAGAACGAGAAAAAGTATGTACATTTCCTCTTCACTGTAATCAAATACAGTCCTGTGGTTTCCCCTACTACTGAACCTGTTCAATGCAAAAACTTCTAGAGAGCAGTCATAACAGCAATCCTGAATCAATTACAGAAATCAGTTCAGCTTAATAGATATAAGCTTGCATTTTGTCACACTGAAGAGAAAAAGAGGGAGCTCAAGAGTCTCGAAGCATCCTCTTACTGGCACAGTACCATTTATCCCACACAATATCAAAATGTAGGGCATTTCCCTCTCCCTATAGGCTGTTACATGAGCGCTGGTACACAAACCATCTCTTAAACAGAGAGTCCAATTTGCTGCAGCCACTACGTGACTAGCTTGATGTGGCTTGAGCAACACCACCCACATGCCTGGCAATGAGTGAGAATGCACAAGCTTGTGATGTTCAGCTGCAGAGCCTTCCCCCATCTCCAGTCACACACGCCAAGGTTTCACTAGAAACACAGCCTGCATGATTAAACAAACACAACGATCAGGTGGCCGAAGGGAGGCCACCTCAGCAAATGAAGCATGACCAATTATTTGTTATATGGCCAGACAAGTAAACCCATAATATAAGTGACAGCAAATAAGAAAGTAATAGACCATTCAAGTTGATGACAATCATTTGAAGAGCATTAAATTCACAGGAGTTAACTAGTGCAAATTGTATCCAATAAAAACCATGGCTTAGTGCTCAGCTGTGAAATATTACCATTTGATATGACGGGCATAATTTAATAAAATGCAGCAGATGTCTAGCACATCATCATAATCACTGGCCATTGCATCATACTAGAAAACCTTAAAACATTGCCAACACTGCAAAAGTATCTCTCTGGTCCATAAACTGCCCACATGTAGCATTTAAACATATCCTTACTAGTTGAAGGCAGTCACGATGCTTAGACAAGTTCAATACAACGAATATACTGGACCTTCACAGAAAAGACAGACTTCCATTCCTAGTTTAGTCACAAATTCTAAGTTTTCTTTATTTGTCCTCTTTTAGGTTGAATATGAGTAGGTTACGATGCAAGACATCGTAAGAGAGCAGGTGATGGTACTGACCAAGACCATGAGTGCCTTCAACCAGGAGACCGTAGAGAACATTACATGATCCTCAAAATTTCATAACATTGCCAACTGCATCTCAAAACTACAAACTGTCCACAAAACATATCCATTTGCAATACAAGCAATAAGAGTCAGGGTTGTCCATTCAACCCAACGGGGCAGTGGTGGCTCAACGGGTTAAAGCTCTGGGTTAGTGATTGTATGGTTGGGGGTTTGAGCCTCAACACCACCAAACTGCCACTGTTTGATACCCCTTTTCAACCAACAGGGATCAGGTTCTTGAACTGGTTCCATTCAGGATTCTTTGAACCTTGGTGCCAGCTAGAGAACCAGCCCACGTTTTCACTAGTTTTGAACGGAACTGTTGTAATCAAGGCTGCATCATGAACAGAAGGTGTTGCACAATTCAGTCATAGTAAACAGTAGTAGCAAGATGGCAGAGTGCATTGATTACCTCCGAGCTTTTGTTCTGTAATTGCAGATATTTGTTTTCGGTCCATTTTTTCTGAAGATGTATCCTTTTCCGTTCTCCATTGCTGCACTCTGCTTCCTCTCCAAACTAACGACACACCCACTGATGTCTTCATGGTTCGCGCTGGAAACCCCCCGCTATATTTCGGTTCCAGCTGGGAACCAACTTTTCAGGTTCCAAACCAATTTATTTTTGGTCGAAATGCTCTGAACGGTTCAATATTTGGTGCGCGAGTCAGAAAGGAACCCGTTCCCTGTTGGTCGAAAAGGGGTATGTTTGGCTCTTGGGCAAGGCCCATAACCCAATCGACATCAAACACATGTAAGAAGTTGTTCTCCATACAACCTGATAGTATCGGCTCACAAAAACAATTTAACTTAAAAAAAAAAAAAAAAAAAAAAAAAAGTCCAAAGACCATTTCTTTTTTTTTTTTTTTGAACAAGGAAATATTGTTCCTTACCTTCCAAGCTCATCTCCAATCTCATAATAGTCCTCCACGTTCTCTTGGTTGAAGGGGGTCATGGTGCTGGGCGCTTCCATCACCTGCACCCTCATGATAGCTTACATCGAGACCTACTCATATTCGACCTAAAAGAGGACAAATAAAATGGACAGGGTTTAAGAAGAAACAAGGAAGGAAACAAGGTCTCGTTTCTGTTAGACAGATATATTCATTTTACCAGCCTGTTTCAGCTCGAGACGAGATCTTTTCGACAACGGTGCGACTTACAGACATTAGAATGACAACTAAAAAGGCAAATTATGGGATGTTTAGTGAAGATGTGTTGTGGTAATTAAAGCGCCAGTTGCCTAGTGAACACGATGAACACGGTATTAGAGAGAGAGAGAGAGAGAGAGAGCTGCGGCTGTAATATCACCACACTATCAACCAACGACATACACAAGTGTGCCATCTCAAGAACGAAGTGGATTTGTGTTTTGAAACATCTCCCACTGGGTTTTCATTAAACGCAAGTTGTTGTATTTCGTGTAAACCAAACAAACGCAGTCGTATTCTTCATTTCACTTAAGAACCGAGGAGCGGAGTAGGACATACACTCAGCCGGAACACTGCTCAATACACCTCAGTAAAAACAACCATAACAATTACCTCTACTCCTCCGCCGTCGTCAGGCTGCAGTAAACCGGAAAAATCCGAAGAAACGCGTTAAAACCGGCATACCGTCCGAGAGAGACACAAAAATGGCATGTTGAAGGAAATGGGAGGCTTCTAACAATGTAGGTGTGCGGCGCTGCCTGAGCAGGGAGAGCTGTGAGGAAACGAAACACGCTGCTTCAGCCTGCAGGGGGCGCCAATGTGCATTAATACACAAACAGCCCACAGGTGCACTTTGTATGTACACAATTACTGGGTCTATACTGTAGAGGTATTGTATAACAACACACAGGGTTCTGGGCTAGCAACCAGAATGTTACTAGTTCAAATTAACTCAGTTTTATTCATGGAGAGCTTTTAACAATAGACACTGTCACAAAACAGCTTTACAGGAATCAGTATGTAGGTTTAGATCCCTGATGAGCAAGCCAAAGGCAACAGTGGTGGCAAGGGAAACACCCTGCGATGACACAAGGACGAGCCCTGGAGAGGAAAGTTCAGCTCCCAGAATGACCAGAGAGACAGATGCTGGACCCATGAGCACCCTTGAACTGCTAAATGCCTGGATTGTATTCTGCCTCACTTGTAAGGAGCTTTGGATAAAATCATCAACAAAATAATGATGTTCACCCCCTTGAGCTTTTCCACCTTTTGTAACTTTATACAACCTGGAATTTTTACCCATTTGATTTCCATAATACATCTAACATTTACACACACACACACACACACACACACACACACACACACACTTTCACTCCTTTGATCCAATATAAGCCTTGACCAACTGAAAGTTGTTGATTGTTATTTATTGCCATTTCAATTACCCACAATTATTTTAAAAAATGTATTTAGGTTGTATTAATGAAACAACAAAAAAAGCACATTTGTTGTCTGCATAAGTATTCACCCCCTGGGTAGTACTTCATAGAATCACCTTTGGCTGTAATTACAACTGCTAAATCTCCTGGAATATGTCTATCAGCTTTGCACATATGGATCCTCATACATATTTTTGCCCATCTTGCTGAATCTTGCAGAAAAAAAATGCTTAAGGTCTGTCAGATTGGATGGAGACAATTGTTGAACAGAAATTTTCACAGATTCTTCATCAGACTCAGGTCTGAGCTTTGACTGGACACTTCTAACAAATTAACATTCTTTGTTTTGAAACACTACTGAGTACTCTTGCAGGGAGGAGCAGGTTTTCTTTAGGATTGCCCACAACCCTGACCAGTTTTTCAGTCTGCTGATGAAACACATCCCTAAAATGTGATGCTACCATCACCATGCATCACTGTGGGGATGGTTTTCCCAAAGTGATGAGTAGTGTTAGATTTTTGCCAAACATATCGCTTTATGCCAAAAAAAGCTTAAAAGTTCATTTTTGGTCTCAGAGCAGAGAACTTGTTTACCTCTCAAACAAGTTCTCATGTGGCTTTTTACAATTTTTTTTTCTTCTTGCCACTGTTCCATAAATCACAGCTTTGTGGAGTGTCCACTGTCCAGGCTTTGTTTGTTCTATTAATAGCTTATCCCATCTGAGATGTGGATCAATACAGAACTTTCAGATCTAACCTTGCCCTCTTGATTGCTTCTTTGACTAATCCCATCCTTACCGAGTCACTGACTTTTGGTGGATGGCCTCATCTAGGCAGAGTCATGACCATGTCATATTCATTCCATTTTGTAATAATGGATTTAATGGTCCTTAGCTGGATGTTTATAACCAAACTCTTTTCAGAAACTTAGACCATCATGGTTCTTCATGCCCTCTAACAAACTCTGCAGCTTTCCAGGAAAAGGTGTATTTATATTGAGATCGCGTGACACTTTAATTGCACACAGGTGGCCTCCATTCAACTAATTATGTGATTCTGGTTGACAAATAGTTGCACCAAAACTAACTTAGGGGTTTCACAGCAATGGGGGTGCATACTTATGCAGTGACCAAATTTACTTTTTTAAATTAGTAAATAATTTTGCCAACGATTGCCAAATATTTCCCCCACCTTTAAATATTATTTTGTGTAGATTTGTGACATATTATCTCAGTTATGTCCATTTCATTTCCAGGTTACAAAATGTGGAAAAGTTCAATACTTACTTACTTATGCATTGCTCTGCATTGGAGTAATTTAAATGTCTATTTCTCTGATTCTGCATTACAAGTTGAAAAGCTTACATTTTTAAAAGACGGGAGATAAATCCATATAAATCAAAATAAACATGTAGCTTAAAGGACTTTTGCAAGACTAATTGCATTTAGCTTAATTTAGAAACATTACTGCATTTTATATCATATGCAGCATGTAAGTTTTTGTGGGATCCTGATATATAACATGCAATACACTTGCGCCATCTAGTCGCAGACATGGGTATTGCAAGCAATTTGGCCATCTGGAAATAAGGTGTGGTGATCTCACTAAAGAGCAAGGAAACCGAAAATAATGGGAGAATACCAAAATTATTCGGCCTTATCACATATCAGATGTCAAAATCTCTGTATAATATCATTAATGCAATTTTATTACTATTGATGAAAAGAAAAGCTAGTCTTTCTTGGAGGTGGGGTAGTGGAAAAACAAAAAACAAAACAAGAAATTACTACTGCATCTGTATGAGAAACGAAATGTAAGAGAGGACAGAAAGGTGGCTGAATTAATCATTATAAATTATTCCACAAGCTCTTCTGGATGAAATATATGTGCTGTTGTATCTTGCACCACTATCAGACATTGTACTGGTGGCTCAGTGGTTAATATACCGTAGGTAGTGGTTTAAAATCTCAAGACTACCAGAGAGCCAGAGAGATTCTTGAGCAAAGTCTTTTACCCATGACTATGACTATGTGCAAAACTAATGTCAGCCTTACACCAAACGACTTTTCAAGCTATTTCACTCGAGACAAATATCCAATGTCAGAATAAAATCATTTGCTAGAGTTGGGGCACACTCCTGTCATCTCGATCGTTTGGTGTAAGATGGTCAGGATAGCTGTCTTAAGTCAGTCTTGATGATAAAATCAACCGTGTTTAATATTATCTTTAGTCTTGGCTCATGCAAATAGTGCCCCTGCAAGATCTCCAGTCTTTGCAAAATCATAAATAATCACTTGAAAATTTGTTTGGTGTAAAGTTGACATAACTCTGTGACTAATGAAACATTGTCTTTAGATGTGAGAGGGTGTCAGACTTTAGTCTTTGAAAAGTCTTTTCAGAGCCTTTCAAAGTCTTCTAGTGTATCGTAGGCATAAGACTATGATACTAGAATGCTTTGCATGGAGGAGTTATCCTTGTTTCCTCTAGGGGGCAGTGGAGTCTCAGTAGTTAAGGATTTGGGTATTTGTAAGTTTGTGAGTTCAAATCTTATTACAACAAAACTGCCAAAGGACCAACTGCCACTATTGGGTCCTTATTAGTGAAGTAAAAATAAATAAATTATATATATACTTATTTTCTTGTACTTCTATCTTTGTGGGGACACTCATTGAAATAATGCATTCCCTAGCTCCTTACCCTAACCTTAACCATCATAACTAAATGCCTAACCCCAAACCTTACCTTAATCCTCACCTAAACCTAATTCTAACCTGAACCCTAAAACTAAATCTTAACCCTCAAGCAGCCCTTTGAAGAAGTGAGGACCAGCCAAAATATCCCCACTTCCCAAATATGTCCTAACTCTGTTGGTTAAAAAAAAAGAAAAAAAGAAAAGGTATTCCGGTCCTCAATATGTAGCAAGTACAAGCACACGCACGCACACTGTGTGTGTGTGTGTGTGTGTGTGTGTGCAGTGGGGGTGCATATGCAGCTTATACAGCTTCCCCATATTGTGACCTGAGCATTATAAAGTTCTATCTACTTTAAGCATGAATGAGAGATAGAACCTTGAAATGCAAAGGTCACAATATGTTTAAGCTTAAAATATCTTTAATTGTATGTGTTATTCATGTTATTAAAAAAAAGACTCCATATCAGCAGTCATTCCTGTGTATGCGAATAGTGTGAATAGCTTTGATGATATTACATCTTATAACATATTTCTCACAAATATTAATCTTGGAGCTGAGCTGTAATTTATCTAACAGCACAAAGACATGAGTTTGAACATAAAACCAACTGACATGATAAAATGTGTTGACTGAAATGTGTTGGTTCCAGCAGCCACGGTGTCAGGTTTATTCAGATGTTCAATGATGGGGTTTCATTCTCGTCTCCATGCAAGAGCTGAAGTGTTGATGTGTGGAAAGGTGAGCATTTTTAATCCTATTAATTAAAAGCAGAAAGACATAAATTCACCAAGCAGCCTGACATCATGTCTGTCATCGGAACTTTGCTACTACTTTGATTAGTAGGGTAGTGTTTGATTTAAAGTTTCACACTCCACAATTATCCCCAATGTCTTCACGGTGTGTCCAGAAGCTAGCAACTAGCAACATCAAAACTGAACATAAATTTTTATGGCTTTATATTTTCAGGTATTTTTATAGATGTATGAGGAAATGGAGAATGAAAATGCAGGCAAACCAGCATAGACACAAAGAAGTGTTATCCTAGATGAAGTGCTAGGATTTTCAGACGTTTGCGGATAGACAATGATGAAGATATCGCGTTACTAGCAGGTCTATGTCTTAGAGAAGGACATGCCAAGCACTCTAAAGACCTTTGCTGGCATGCAGGTGTGTAATCTTGAACCAGAGGATTTAGTAATGTGGTGAAGAGTTCTTTGGTGCCTGGATTGTGAGGACAAAACATTTTGAATTTTATCCTTGCTGCAGCAGTGAGCCAGGGGAGTGGCTTAGGGGGAGTCAGGAACAAGGCAAGCAGGAGCATTCTTGCCTCCATCTCCATAATTATTAGCACTCTTGGTAAAGGTAAACTATTACCTTAAGGGTAAATTAAGGAGAAGCCATGGCCTAAAGGTTAGCAAAGCAGCTTTGGGACCAAAAGGTTACTGGTTTGGTTCCCTGGACAAGCCGGAATGGCTGAAGTGCCCTTGAGCAAGGTATCTAACCCCCCCCCAATGCTCTCCAGGCTACTCTGGGTATGTTGTACATTGCTCTGGATAAGAGCACCTGCTAAATGCCTGTAATGTAATTACAGTTTCAGATTTGCACAGCTTAGTTGATTCTTGTTGCATGAAAGAAGTTCGTCCTGAGAGCAGCACAAATACAAACTGACATCAAACATTTTTTGATATAGTGTTTTGGAACTATATTGAGGCCATTAATCAATTTGTTCATTTTGATGTACAGTGCCAATATTTCAGGAGTTGATATGAAAGGAGACCAGCAAGTAGAGACTAGTAATGTTTCCTTTGTGCTGTCTGTTTTAGGTGAAAATTGGAAACTGAGCAGGACGAGACAAATAGATCTTGTGACTATCTCACCAGAAAGTCGTCAGATTTCTGTATTCGCAGTTCACACCATTAATCACATACAGTGCGACTGTGTTTGTATCCAACGAAAAGTATCGACTTCTCAATTGTTTGGCACAGCATAATAATGTCGAGCCAGTTCTAGAGAGAATGTTAAGACATGTTTGATTGTATGAGTGTGTCCTTGACTGAAGCAGCATGAGGGTCCAGCTGTACTGATGCTTATTGTCATGCTTAGTGCAGTGCATCAAAACAATATAACATCAGGATGAATGGATGGGACTCTTCTTCAATTTGTACTTTAATAACAATTAAATGCAGATGTCACTACAATAATGTTAATGCAAAAGAACGATTGCTCTTTTAGCTTTTTTAATGTTTATTTAAATACGTTACAACAAATGCAATTGCACAGTATTATGCTATTTTGATTATCAAAAGGATTTAAAGAATTTTAACAGTGATTAGGGGGAAAAAATGAGCAATGAGTCACATTTGAGCCAAAAAATGCCGGCTGAACTCAGTGCACTGCATCATTGCAAAGAAAAGTCTTTGAATATTGTTGTGAACATTCTTCATATTCTTCTGACTTTGTGATGAAGAAATTTACAGACTCTGGTGGTTGATGTGATCAGAGAAGCTGAGCTGGCCATCGAGAAACAAAACAATAGTCTTATCTGTTTATGTGGGATGGATGGTGTATGGTGTATAGTGATTTAAAGTTCCAGCATGGGGCAGATCTAAGCTGAAGAACTTAGTAAAATAAGCAGTATATGGGATCTGTGTGGAAATGGCTTGCTCACACAGCACTGTAATTAAGAATTAGTGTTTCTATCAAATCAGTTGAGCTTTCTGGATAGTGTGCCCTTCTGCTGTGAATTTTAGAGCTTCTTGTAATGCTTTGAGGTTGTCACCTTCATTATCTTTGTTAGGTTTGCTGGGATGATCTCCAGGATAAGAGAGAGAGAGAGAGAGAGAGAGAGAGAGAGAGAGCATGTGTGTGGTCTCCATCACTCTTTTGTTTGTTCTTTAATTAATCCAGAGCATCACAGTTCTTCTTACATGTCCTCTCTCTTATACACACAGATCCTCTTTCTGTCTTTCTTTGTTAGTGACTCTGTACTCCAAACCTGAACACATATCCTACCCAGGATCTCTGTTAACATAAGAAATTTCTATATTTAAAAATTGAGTGGCACTGAGTTTATAATCAGAATCAGAATCAGAATCAGGTTTATTGCCAAGTACGTTCTCACATACAAGGAAT
>JAOTRR010000030.1:8765286-8776166 GCA_028570945.1 Gogo arcuatus
TGTGTGTGTGTGTGTGTGTGTGTGTGTGTGTGTGTGTGTGTGTGTGTGTTATGGCTCTTTCTGTTCTTATTACAACTACCTTGTATTTGTTTCTGGTCATATGGTGGCTGACTTGTGGTATTTGCTATACATGTGCATCACTCTATTGGTTCCTTTAAGAGCTCTGTGCTTGGATTGGTCACTCTGGATTAAAAAAAATTGCAAATGATAAAGGCAAATGTACAGTATGAAGAAAGCTGTAATAGCTGTAAATGTAAATCTAATGTAAAACAAATAACAGAAATGAACAAAGTTGGAGTCAGGTAAGACTCAGGTGCTAGCTTTAGTCTGTCTGGCTGTGGTGAAAGAAATGAGAACAGCTGTCGTCATTTTTGATAAGTGTAGCTTCAGGGTTCACTGTTTGACTGACTCAGGAGGATAGTGTTCCCTTCATACCCCGGTGTGACCTGGAGAAGGCACCGCCACTCTCAGATCTGACCATCCGTAACTGACATTGAGTGCATTGTGTTTTTGGGTGGAGAGCTCAGTGCACACTGGCCTAAAGGTACATTCCTGACTCCAGAGCACTGTTTGAAACACAAACCCCCTTTGTACCTACTGGACTCACTGAATCTGCAAACTTTAACATCCACGGGTTCTTTTTTTCCATGTTTTCAAGTGTGAACTTGCACAATATTATTTTACACAAGTGTAGGCATACCATCATTTTCCATTTGCACGCATGGCTACAGTTCATATCATGGTATAGAGACGACTGGCTTAAAAGCTGCATCCAATTGTCCTTTTATCTGTTTTATAGATATTCCAAGTGGAGAACTGTGCCAAGAAGGATCAGTTTCAAACCTTTAATCATCCTTCCTGCGTGAACACATTTTTCCAGTTGAACCTTTCATATCAAAAAATTGAAATAACCTGGAAAGACCGGAATCTCCTGCTGCCAAGGGTAATTTTTTTTTTGTTTGAACCTTTCTAAAGGTTTCTAAGACCTTGCTGATATAAATTGATTAAAGCTGCTAGATCAGTACAGATTATCAAATGAGCAAAACTGTTGTGCTGGAGACTGACATCACACCAACTGTAACTGACTAACAAAAAAAAAATCCCCTAAATGTATACGGATTAAAATATATTTATTGGTTATTATAGTTCATAATATGTAGCATTTTAAATAAAATTGTATTTGAAATATTTAGTATAGTTTATCAAATCTACTATAGGCCTCAATGTGCAAAAATTTAAAAAGTAGAAAGTTCAAAAGTAGGAACATAGAAATACAGTAATAGCCTAATAATAAGAAACAAAACAGTGTAAAGAAAGTGTTGTTTCACCTGCTCATGTGTTGAAATCTGTATTAGGATAATTACATTGCCCCACACCACACTATAAAAAGTAGAAAAAAACTATTTGTGTGATTAATAAGTATAATTAATTTTATTCTAATCTTTACTTTCCCCCTCTTAAAGTGGGAAAATGCTTTAGGTATTCTGGATCATCCTTATAAACTCTTAAAATAAAGAAAAGATTTGAGGGATCTTATGTACTTGGATGATGATGATGATGATGATGATGATGATGATGATGATGATGATGATGATGATGATATGAGAGATTAGTGGACAAGAAATGGAAGTGCAAAATTTTTAAACCTTATACATGAAGGCGCCAGATTATCAGATGCAGACAGGAAAATTTGCTTTGCCACAAAGAAATGCTAAACGGTTGCCCATGTCTCCTGTGAATATGACATCTACATTTTTCTTTCTGATATAATTAGATATCTTGGGGATTTCAGAAAGCCCAAAATTTGTGTCCTAACACTGTGGACTGATGACAGAAACTACAGGAACTGACCCACATTCACACTGTGTGTCTAGTAAAAGCAATGTCTAATGTCATGGTTTATTAGTAAATATACAGTCAAATAAAACAGGAGTTTACTGACAGAGCATTATCCAGGTCTAGCCTACTAATCGCCACAGTTTGGTTTAGAAATTCTAATAAATAAATAAATAAATCGGCGGTCAGGATGATTTATAAACTGTGTACATTTTTGTGACAGAGTAACAACCTCACTCTTCGCCACGCCTTTTCTGTCTCCTCTTTATCTGCTGCAGACTCCGCCCCTCGCACCCGCCCACGGTGATGTCACAGTGACGATAGCTCATGCCCTGACCAATAGGAACACCCCAAACTTCCAAGTGGTTAAAGACGAGCGGCAGTGGCGGAGCAACTGATACGCGAGTCCAACGCGCTGCACTTTTGTTGTTTGTTTTTGTACGGTTGTAGTGTTTATTTTCCGCACGCGCACTTAATGAAGGATGAGAAACCCACTTCCGTGAAGGCTTTTTTTTCTTCTCCAGTGCACGAGTCTTGAGTAATAAAGAACGCGCTAACTTTTAGACGAGCTCACTTTGGAGGAGAGGAGAGGAGCGGAGAGGAGAGGAGAGGAGAGGACTGAAGAAAGCTGAATGAAGTCCTGAGCGTCTCAGTGAAGATAACCGGGTGACATGGACCAGGAAACTGTTGAATAGTATCTGTTTCTTTTTAACACACCTTTATTAATCAGAGTGTGAGTGGAATCACTTCTACAGGACAAGCTCGAAACTCCAAGCAGAGTTTGAATTAGGCTCCTTCTCGGCGAACACGACATGGTTTGAAAACATACCGGAGCAGCTACTCTGAGCCCCTGACATGGACGCATGATTGACCAGCTCTCGCCTTGACGCCAATGGCGAGGCTCGTGCGGTCAGCCCGGGGCGCCAGCTCGTACCCGTGGCCGCTCGCCTGCGCGCTCCTGTTTCTCGGCACTTGTGTGTGCGCGGGCCCGTCTTCGAGTCGCCCGCGGGGACGTCTCGTGTGCTGGCAGGCCATTATGAACTGCCAGGCAGAGCCCGAGTGCCACTACGCGTACGGGCAGTATGTGCGCGCGTGCGATCCGGTTCTGAGCGGCCAGCGGCGCCGTTGCCCGAGCCACTGCATCGCATCCCTTGTGCAACTCAACCAGACCAAGAGCGGCCCTGCGCTGGAGGACTGCAGCTGCGCAGAAGACCAGTTGTGTCGCGAAACCAAGCGCGCCATCGAGCCGTGTCTGCCCAGGACCAGCAGTATGGGCTGCACGGAGGCGCGGCGGCAGTGCGAGCGTGATGGACCGTGCCGCGCCGCCATGGGTGACTACCTGCAGCACTGCGGTAAGCTGTTCAGCGGCGCCACGTGCACGAGCGCGTGCCGCGACGTCATCGCGCATATGCGCCGCCTGCCCAAGGCGCAGCTGCTCGACACGTGCGTTTGTGACGGCGCTGAACGTACCATTTGCGAATACGTCAAAATGAGCATGGACACGCTGTGCTTCGGCATGCCGTCCGTGGTCGATGAAGTAGGATCCGGGGGCTTTATCGACGAGTACGAGTATGATGATGATGATGATGTAGACGCCGCTCCGAGGAGCGCGGGGACGTGCGTGTGGTACATGCGCGCGCTTGCCCTGCTTGCACCGGTCTTGGTATTGTTACGTTTTTGATGGAACAAACAAACAAACCGATGCCAGTTCAATGCAGCGTTCAATGCATTAGACATTTGCTCACACCTGATCTGCAGCCATTTAAAGTTCTCATTTTCTAAAGAGTACCAAATGTACCTTTGCGTGACTTCCAAGTCCTTTTACATCATTGCATTCACCTTTGATTATCTATGCAAATGCACTGTTCATTAACTGAAATGGACATCAGGAACCGTGGCACAGTTTCGATATTTATTTCTGAGCAAGATCTCTACCTGGATGTGACAGGACAGATTTCCCCAAATAACGCAAGACTAAGCTCAGTCTGACACTACTGCCTTAAAACGAGACTGACCACATAGACATGCTACTCTGACATTGTCCAGCAACACTTGTTGACAGAGAGCAATATGTAGGCTATGTACACCACAAAATATTATTTTGTTACCTAGAGATTTAACAATGCAAAGGTTTAAACAGATAGCTTTGCACTGCCATTATAAAACTACACAGCAAAATCTCTTATGTTAAATCAATTCAAAACAGTTGGACTTTTCTTATAGATGCTGCAGGTGTTGATTCAGCACTGTGGGTGTTAGTTAAACATCAGGGATTTTGCTGTGTATCTGTGTAAGCTATTTTATATAAAGTTGTGATTGACTGAGAGACTGAATAACATTTCTATTAGGAATGTGTTTTGGAAAGTATTCTGCCTGCTGGAATAAATGAAAAGAAGTTCGAGTGCTCGAGCATTTGCTCAAACGGACTGAATGCAAGCATTTTCACTGCCTATATTTGCATCACAGGATAGAAAGCAATATTTTGTATCATAAGATGTCTATGAAAACGAAGTGTGATTCCAGCTTTAAAGGGAAGTCGGTCGTTTTGTTGTACTGGGCTTCCTTTTAAAATACTGTACAGTGTAAATAGATTTTCAGAGAAATTTTTAATGTGCTATCTAAGATGAATTATGGACTGTAGAAAATGTCTAAATCCACTGTATGACTGCCTCAGTGATGTACTTTTTATAGAAGGCATAAAAACAAAAGTACAAAAACTAAAACGAGTGTGTGTAATCTATTTTGCATTTTTATAGTTTCATTAAATGTGATTTGATGTCTTTGTCTAGGAGGAATGTGATTGCTTTTGTCTTCTGCAAACTACCCGAAAGCCACAAACTTAGCAGTGTGTTTGAGGAACAGATTAAGCATTTTACAGACACGCACTCACACAAGAAGCATCGATACCCTTGACTTGCAAACAGAAGTGTTTGTTTGCTTACAACCTAAACTCTGACTTTTGGATATAGTTAGAACATAAGCCTGAAAGTGAATGACTTTTCCCTGGGGCACGCATGCGGCGACCAGACTGGTGTTTGTTTACTTTCCAATCACTCTGTTTGCTTAACAGCCTCCGTCTGCATGCTGTGGCTGTGAACAAAGTTAACCTCTGCCTATCAGAAAGCCAGACAGCAGCATTGCATCATGATACACAATGCAATTTGTTGCACTTTGTATATTTTGTCTGTGTATATGTTGTCTACTAAACCCACTTTATTAGACTTTCAGGACTACGCCTCGGCTGCTCCGTGACTAATGGGGAGGTTGGAAAGTTAGCTTGACTTTTTAAGGTCAAGAGTCCTTGCTGGGAAAAGCTGTTGATGTGGTTTGCCAAGCTGAGCTCATCATATGATGTAGGCTAATGATGCTTATTTGCCAACTCGTTATCGAGCCATAAAGACAATGAATTAACTAGTAGTTGCCCAAGTCTCAGAACAAAACATAAAAAAGTTGTATAGGAGCCTGTTTTTAAATGATTTGATTAGATATATCATTAAAGTAAAACAATCACGGTCAATAAAAGTACTGTACAATTATGATGTCTGTGCAATATTAATTTACATTTAGTTTTTGGCTTATTGCCTGTATGCCAATGCATGGATAAAGTGTACAAACTTTGAGAAGTACAATTACAGATTAAGACTTGATGAAACTTTTTCTTTTTTTAAGTAGTGTAAAGCTCTGATGAAATATGGAAAGTTTCAGCTTGTGGTTTGTAGGTACATTTGTTTACTTAGTCACAGTTTCAAACAGGAAGAGTGTTTCTAGCCTGTGTATGCTTCACCTTGTTTAAAACACTGGCCTCCTCTTTCTTTCTCTCTCATCGCTACGGTCTTCAAAAAGGGCGATTGCTGCAAAATGTTTTATTAGAGAAGAGACAAGAGACCTTGAGCATGCTCAATGGGGAAGAAGTCGAGTGGCACTTTTGTCATGGTAATCTTAAGCACATAATAGCCGCGTTTGCACAAAACCCAGGCACTTCATTCCTCTGAGGCTTGCTGACACCTCTTCAGAGCTGAGCCACGGGGTAGCATGTGGGAAAGATCCGCTCACCCCTCACTCCATCCACACACTCCATGTGGGCTCTCGCGCTCAGTTATGAACCCTTGTGAAAAAAAGGGGGCCCAGCATGCTACATATGAAATAATGAGATCGGGCCTCGGATGGGCGATGGGCCGGAACAACTGGAAGCGAGCAGCTAAGTGAGAGTGGGGTGATGAATACCAAGATGGATTTTTTGTACTATAGTTTTCATTATAGCTCTAGAGTGGCCAAGAACGATGGATGGAAAGGGGGTATGAGGCAACACTCTAAAGTGCTTCATCACTGGGTTATAATTCCAGCCTGTGAGGCGCTGGATAATCTTACCATTCCTTGATGCTCTCTGGCAGAGTGAGAGTTAGGCTGTGATGAAATCCACCTTGTCTTTATAACTGCATTTTGTTGGATGTGAAACATAAAGCTGGTTCCTAAATCAGCACATTTATCAAAGAGGCAATAATCTGAATAGACTGCTATAATTATTTTATATTATATAATTTAGCAAAACCTAATAAAACAACTTTACTCATCTGATATGTAATAATGTAAAAATACAGTACATTAGTTACAAATGAGAAAAATAGCCTTATATGAAATTGAAACATATCCGAAAATTCTGGTTCCACATTATTTACTTATTTGTACTTATTTCCTATTTTTTTTATTCTGAAAGCAAATTTCATTTCAGTGTTTCCTCCTAATACAGTGTTATAGTAATCTCTTAACAATTAACACTAATTATAACGCAGTGCTGTTGAGTTTTGATTTTGACTGGTCAGAAGGTGTTTATTCATTTTGTAAAACCGAAGCTCTGACTGTAGTTTCAGCTGCAATGCAAATCACAGGTTTATATCAATGTTAATGTTGTAATACATTATCCATTCTATAATAATAGCTAATTCACAGGGACTTGCATGATGGGCACTCTACATGAATGGATTAAATAAATGTGAAGTTGTTGAGATGGTGAAGTTTTCCTTGAGTAGACATTTATTTAGCATTTTTGGATGGATTCTCCAGGGTCAGTGCTTTGTAACAGTCAGATATAAAGCTTTGCTAAAGTACTTTGCCCTTTGTGGTTTCCGGTTAGTATGATGAGATTTGAGTCTTACTGACATTAAAAGAGACAAAAAGAAAGCCTGGTTAGGGAGGGACTGTTTAAAACTGCTATAACATAAGAGATCATAAGAGATAACAGGAACTAACTTGTTCCATGGATGTTCTACAACATTAACTGTACTGTGTGTCAATCATTAATACATTAAACTTGTAATCATTGGCAAACTGCTGTGCTATAAGAGTAATAAAACACTTAACAATCAAGTAACAATCAACAATGGGGTGGTGTGATGCAGCGTAATATAAAGCATCAGCACATCCCAAAGTGTTTGATTCCTTTCTTATTGAATAATTTAGTATTCTACAAGGAATGTGTTATCAATCTTAATGCTTTCCACAAATAATAAACTTTTTCTGACTTGTATTAGTGACAAATGGTAAAATCCTGTTTGATAAATAATTTTTTTTATATGTCTTAGTCATGGACTCACACTTTCACAATGTACAGCAGCTTAAATTTGCAATTTCTATGAGAAATATTTTATCTCATGGTGATTATGCTAGTTTGTCCCATTAAACATGAAATAATAAAAGTGTACATATTAGGAGGGCATATAATTGTAGTGCTCGACTCTTAGTTTAAAGCAGGCCTCACTATTACCCTCTATAAGCACTGGGCCAGTTCACAAACAAGTGTCCACAGTATACATGAGACTCAGTGTGTTGGTATTTCGGGTGTTAAAAGTGTCTTTCCAACTAATTCTGGCCTCAGTGGCTCATGGGAAATAAGTTCATAAACTCGTCCAACTCCTCTTTGCAGGAATATATGAGGTTTAGTTATTAAAATGTGCTCTCAAAGCAGAAATTTCCTGGTCACTTAATCAGACCAAACACAATAGTTTCTGTGTGAGAACATATTTCAGTAACTTCAACTCATTTGCTTATTTGCTTTTGCAGTCTTACTCCTGATAATCAGTCTGATAGTCATTATGCATTTTATTTTTAAATAATGGTGCCTTGTAATATGACTATTCCCTCTAGGGCCATGGATAGTAGTGATTAAAGCAACTACAAAGTCCTCAAGAAAACATTAGCATCTTGTTTATGCTCCACAGCCAGAAATGTAACACAAAAGTACAACACCAATGTCTGAAGAAAAAATAAGGCCTGCCACTTTAAGATAAAATGCAGCCACTGCATTACAGTTATAATAGTCCTTTATTATTGTTTTGGATAATGAACCAAATTGGGGGTCTGGGCCCCAAACCTGCCTTTCCCTCACAATGTTTTCAATTAATTCTTGGCACACTGGAGTCAAGTCTCAAACCATTTGCCTTTACTGAAAAATATGGAAAAGCTATAGGCAACGTCACAGCAGTCAGCTCGGTTCTTGTTGTGGAATGAGAACACAGCTTTTTCTTTGGTCAAAAATCATGGGGAAATGTCATGAGCTTTTATTGGAGTAATTAGAATATATTTTCAATTTTTTTTTGAGGATCATGCATGTACATTTTAGATTGTTTAGAGATTTTCAGCATCGGCCTCTTTTGTAGTCTTTTATGAGGCATTAATGAAGGAACAAGACAGCTTATATGATCAAAACAGGGGAATAAGCAGTGAAATGGAAAGTTCATTGGATAGGATTTAGGGTAATCCTTTAAAGTTAACACAGGTATTTGATGGAAAGAGCACTGGAAGGACCCCCTGCCAACTCCTGAACATCATTTTTCCCCTAAATTATAAGTGCAGACTGGATTGTTGACCACATTTTGGAAGCTGAGCTAGAAAATCTGATGTCATATTTTTCAGTAGATTGTTTGGATTGGGTGCTTAAGGTCTTCTTTGTCGATATATATTCACAGTCTTGGATTTTGAAGTGTGCCCCTCTGTGAAGGAAGGAAGTGTATGCCTTAAATGAATGAAACTTACTAAACAGTAAAAAAAAAAAGAAGCTTTTTTTGGACTTTCTCTGGCTGTTCTTTTCAACAACCTTTTGCGCTTGACAGCCAAAATCTGATTTTTTCCCGATCTGAGCTGCCACTTTGATTCCATCACGGTAGACCTCTGACAAGTTCACGGCTCTTTGAAACGAGTAAAAGCACCTCAGTACAGCCTCTCAGGAGGGATCTGAATCCTTTGCCCTTGAAAAAAAACCCTGCAAGATTAACACAGTCACAAAGAGTTCACTTACCTGAGAGCTAGGAAAGAGAAGTTTTCGCAATGTTTGTGCCATATATGGTTGTGGCTACTGAAACAGCACTTGTGCATTTCTTAGAGTGGATGTAAACATGTATGCACTGTATGGAAAGTGGTGCATTCCTGTTCATTCCAGATGTAGATAGAGAATAACATTTTAATACCAAAGAATTGGATTTAAATACTGTACCATCCCCAGTTGATGAGTGTACAGTTGTACATTTTTCAGGTGATGGTGTAATATAGTGTATACTGTATTGGGACTTTAACATTAAACTGGATTGAATAGCTGTTATGTTTACATAGGGGTTTTTTTTCATATTTTACAAGCTTTTGTAGAAAACAGTGATGCTAATTTAAACTTATCTGGGAACATCTTTGTGTGTGCAGTAATAATTTAGTGTTGCTATGTGCATTACTCAAATACAGGAATATCACTGTACAGCTGGAGGTCACATGGACATATTCTCAAGACAGTTTTGGCACTCTTACTGACCTTGATTTCCAATGAATCATTAAAAACATAGTATTGACCCCTCCCCCGTCAGCACAACTAATCCAAAATCACCATAACAGTAGGTGCAAGGAGAGACCGAGATTCTATCCAGCAGAGAATAATGGCTGGCAAAGTTTGGCCGCTTGTTTTCGTTCAAGAGGATAATGAGGTGATGGAGGGGAGAGGTGTTTTTTACTAGCGCCGAGCATGGCCCCTTTTTTCTCCTGCAACAGCCATATAATTCCCCTGTCAGGCAGGGGAGGAGAGAGCCAGCAAGAGAGAAGGGAGGTTTTGGCCATCCCAGTGAATGAAGGAGAATGCGGCAAAGAGGCCGCAATGAATATCAACCACTGAGTTTCAGAGAGAGTCCTGATCTGACAACGCTGCTGAAGCAAATAGGTGTTAGTGGGTGGTCAGTTAGTTTTTGTTGTACCTTTTTTTCTTTTTTAAAAATGTGGATAGGATATCATTCTTCTTGAGCTTTAACAAATAAGTTGTCTTTGATGTGAAGCATACGCCTGAACCAAGTGAACCCTTTTGTACAGTCAAAGCCAAAACAATCAGCATCCTTCGAGAGAATGGACAAAAGTGAATACAATTTTTCACTCAAACAAATCGACATTACTTTTTGGCATGAGAGTGTATAAAAATTAGTATTATCTTCTCAAACACATGAAGTAGGATGGTGAGAGGGTTTAAAAAAACAGTTTCAGAATAGCACAGTTTAGTTGATATTTGGGCTTGTAAAGTTTCAAAATCAACTATTAGACACAACATCCATAACAACAAGTTGTTTGGAAGAAGTCCTTCCTTTTGTTGAATGGAGTGGAAGGAAATCCAATAGTGCAGTGCAGCTAAGACAAAGGAGATGGTGATGGATTTTTGGATATCTCTGTCTCTATCCTGGGAAAGGATATGGAGGTGGTGGAGATATACAAGAACCTGGGGATGCACCTAGAGAATAAGCTCAGCTGGATGCATAACATGGAGTCAGTATACAGGAAAGGAAAAAGCAGACTCTAATTTTTGAGCTTTGATCCTTACTAGGTTGCTAGGCATGTTCTGCCATTCTGTGGTGCTTAGTGCCATCTTTTATGGGGTTGTGAGTTAGGACAGTGGTATGAAGGCAGGTGATTCCAGCAGACTGAACAAATTATCTATCTATCTCTCTCTCTTGCCAGACATGGACAAACTTGTTGGTACCCTTACAGCTCATTGAAACAATGCTTTATTCCTCCTGAAAAGTGATGAA
>JAOTRR010000030.1:8803964-8815122 GCA_028570945.1 Gogo arcuatus
AGTAGTGACCTTGAGGGCAGCACGGTGGTGCAGTGGTTAGCTCTGTCACCTCACACCGAAAATACTGTAAATATATAAAGAAAGATATATATATAAATACATATTATAGGTATAGTCCTTAATCTAGTCTGTCTGTTGATTTATTTTTTTTTCCAGTTTAATATCTCGGGTTTGGGTCCGATTTCATGTGAATTCCAGTGGCTTTCATTTGTAAAAGCTCTTTAATGTTTAAGTAAGTAAGTAAGTAAGTAAGTAAGTAAGTACGTAAATAAATAAATAAATGTATAAAAAATACCACACATAATAATAATAATAATAATAATAATAATAATAATAATAATAGTTGAGGGCAAGAGTTTGCAAATGTACCTCTATTTTACAAATTATCTATAAGAACATAACTACAAAAAAATAATTATAACATAAGTAAACTTGGTGCTGAGTTTTGGCAGAGTTCTGTGTAATTTAAAGAAGTTATTAAAACAAATGCATACAATATATTTTAAAAAAACTATGCATGTTGTATCATACATTGTTTGACCATATACAGTATCTTGCTATAAATTACAATTCTTGGTCTTTTCTTTCTGCATAAAACCATCTGTACTTGACTGTAATATCAAAATATTCAAAGTTGCATAAGCTCAGAGAACGCCTAAGCCTACAGATCGTTCTCGTTAATGACATATCGGGTTTAGCTCGGACCCGTCTCTGTCCACTAAATATAAAACCAGGTCCAGAGTTCTGCCCTTCCTTCATCTGGTTCCCATTTTTGCTTCAAGTTGTCCAGTGAAACCTGACCATTTTTAAAAGATCCAGAGTTATGGGCCCATCAATAAATACCATATTCAGCCTTTGAAGTCAGCCAGGCTATGGAAAGTGCTAAGACGTCATGTGTAAAAGTTATGACCTGATTCATTAAAACTAATCTACTCAGCTTGACATGGCTCGCTTTTAGTGCATGTGTGTCGTTATTTATTCTGACAAGCGGCAGGACAGCCTCCTTTTTTTGGTGAGGTGAGAGCTTTTCCGAAGTGTCAGCTCCTTTTTCTATCATGTTTTAAATCTTTTTCAGGCCCCACTGCCAAAATAGCAACTGATTAGAAAGAAAAACGGTATGAAACGAGTAGAATCTCAGCAGCATGTGGGTTATGTGTTGCTGAGTCTTTTAAAGGTGTCCATAAAAGAAAGAGCAAAGACTTTCCTGCCAGTTAGTAATCATTAGCCTGATGCAACAGGACAGCTTATATTTCACATACATCAGGACGTAAAGGCAAGCACAAATTCAGTATATTGCAGTTTGTGTTTTGAGTGTTTAAGTTTTAATTAAGTTCTTTTGTATTTTTTAAGGAAGAAAATCTTGTCCCATTTTAACAAATACCCCTTACAGAAAGTTCACGTGATATTCACACATTGTTTTTAGATGCTCCACATCTTATCTTTCACAATTTTATCACCAGTAAGTCTTTTCACATGTAGTACGTGTTTTTATTTTCACATGTGATTTTTAAACATAAAGGTTTTATTTTTCAGATGGGATTTTCTCATATGAATATTTTTATTTCACATGATCACATTAGCTTTACATGATGTCGTGTGTTTTTAGGCTATAACATGGCGAAATGTTTTACACATGTAAACACTTTATTCATACAGTCACAAAACCTGTGTTCACATGTAAAAATGTACGTCATCACTCTTATTGCTTTTTTGCTACCTTCTTTAACATGGTTATTGCCATGTTAAAGAAGACAGGAGGCTAGTGCATAAACATAGCCTGTTCTTTACTCCATAGTAGGGTCAGGGCACAAGCACACAACATTAAACTAAAGTAGTCTATAATCATAAAATGGGAAAACAAATGAGGGTCAAAACCAGGAAGTACAACGAGAAACAAAGAACAGGAAACAGGAAACTAAGTTTTGGACTTAACAAGACAAGGGGCACAATAAGACTTTAAAAGGAAGAGCAAAAACAACAGGGGAGAAATAACTAAAGTAATAGAGTTGAGACATGTAAAAGGTGAACACATTAGGGTAATCAAACCTTGTGGGTGGAGACAGGATTAGAACCAAAACAAAAGCACATGAAGAAAAGCACATGACGTGAACTCGAAACAAAACAAACGAGACCAGCGTTCTTGAGACAGGGGAATTCATTTATTTTTTATTTTTTATTAGTTATTATTTTTACTTAACGCTTTAAATTACGATTCATGCAAATGAGAGAGAATGAGAGAGAGAGAGAAATCTTTTAGCCCACATTATTGCTCAGCTGCAAGTAGGTATGCATCTGCTAAAGGAGAGCCTGCACTGTATAGCCACAAGAATAATGCATGAATAGACAGACAGAAAAACAGATATTCTAACACCGAGCCCATGTTTGACCTGTGGCTCACCTCAGCTAGGGCTTCCTGATTGAGATCTACACTTAAACTGGCTCTGTGACAGTTCGCAGTGATAAAGTAGTGTCTCTGCTTGGTTAATAGCCTCCCAGCTGTTTTGGATAATGAAAGACAGTAGTCATGCAATGCTGAGTGTGAGAAACGCCAGCACTTCCATTACAATGTGTGTGTGTGTGTGTGTCAGGAGAAGGAGGTTACTTTAGGGAAGGGAGGAGATAGATGTAACATGCTTCTCACATCTATTAGGAAAGACTCTGCACTATGTTCACCTGGCAGATCTACTTAATCAATGTGTTGCTGAGAAATGAAATTTACACAGATAGAAAATGCTGATAACATGACATTTAACACCACATGTCTAAAAACGGACAGGGTTACTTGTTTAGTTGGGTTGTTACACTTGTGAAAAATAATATGAAGCAACTGTATTTTATTAATTAATAGTAAAAGACTTAGAAGTATGTAGATATTTGGACTTTATAGTTACTGTATTTTCCAGACAATAAGTCACTCTGGAGTATAAGACACATCTATGTAAATATATTTGCTTAAATGAATGTATAAGTGTGACATGAAAGTGGGAAAGAATTTTAAAAAAATCATCAACAAAGTTCATAGCGACTTTTCACAAATTTGTGAATTTTAGAAATCTTACAAATCACAAAATGTTTTCTAATTCATTTTACCCTGTAACTCTTTAGTTTTTAATATCCAGCAATATATTCTTGACAGGAAGCAATTATTTTTCTAATCCAAAGAATCACAATGTAATCACAGGACTCTGTGTGTGTTGGACATACAGGAAAAGGTGAAGTTCAAGGCCATCCAGATAATGATTTGCAAACGTAAACAGTATGATCAATATCCCAGTCAAGTGATATCCAGAAAGATTTGGCACAAACAAACAAACAAAAAACTAACAAATAAGCATAAAACAATTCTGTTTTTTTGTAATTTATTCACAACTTTTTTTGTGTTGTTTTAAAATCTGAAAAATCATTTTGCTAGCAGTGTTTTTACATGCTTGAAATTGCTACATTTCTCAATTTTAGCTGCATTAGGCTACACAGTTCATATTATTGACAAAAATATTAATTGGATTATACAGTACCAGTCAAAAGTTTGGACACACTCATTACTATGAACAAGTAAGTGTGTCCAAACTTTTGACTGGTACTGTAACTGATACAGAAATTGATCTAAAATTCTAAGGATTAAGGTTTAACACTTCAGAGTCCAGAAAATAAGCACCTTTTACCAAACATTTGTATCATTGGTAGTATTTAAGCAAATGATTGCTTTTGAAAAGGAATATCTCAAGCTCTTGGTAAGATGTAAAACAAGACAAGGAGTCTGTGCAAAAAACATTCTCTCTAACCTCACTGCTGAGAAAGGAAATGTACAAAAAAGAGTGAAGGCATCCATTACAAGCAAGAGGATTTTCCTGTCAAAGCACTGTATTGTTTGCTGGGATCACGCCTCATGTTAAGATGCCTAATATCGTATGCGCTGTGGTTTCCCCTTCCTAAACAGCCACATCACCTTCTCACCCTACATATAACAAAGTAACCCAACCTTAAGGTGACGCCGTGGCTACAGACTTAAAAGCTGCCATGGGATTTACAGAACAATGTTCACTCAGTGGCTGGGAGAGGAAGAGGCATGAAATGAGGGAAAAAAAGATGAGGGATTGTAAAGTCCGGGCTGTTGTTCTGAACGTCTGCCACGCTGCACTGTAATGGAAGAGGTTACAGTTACGGGAAGCGGGTGTGTATCTGGCTGAAATGGAGTCTGTAATAGCGTCCAGCAGCAGGATGAATATGAAATTACGCACCACAGATCGGCATGGTATTGTGTTCAAGCCTGTGCCAGCTGGCTCACTGTAGATCAGACTAACGCCTCATGTTACGCGTTAATACTGTTATCACAGCATCACTGGCTTGTTTTCAGCATAGTTGCCTTAATCATTTGAAACAATGTGCCTTAGTGTTTTGTGGTACACATGAACGTAGCTCAATTAGCTGTGGATGTAAATTCGAACTAGGATTGAAACACAAGCTCATGCAAAATTTGTAGGAATTATGATGAGCAACAGTGGTTATGCTGGATTTCATGTGAATGCAGCTATATAAATGATATGCACTGCAAAAATATCTGAGCAAAGCATTTTGCATAACTAGCAAAAACTATTTACCCCAAAAAACTGATGAAGTGAAAAATAATTTTATTGCACTAGCAAAGAGTTTTACTACATCTAATAAATAAAAAATAAATAAATAAGAAGACATTATCTGCAAACGCAGTACAATCATTTCTCTTGATAAAATAACAAGCCATGTGTGAAAATATCCTGAAATAACAAATTCAATTCAACAATCTTATAATCAAATGCAAGGTTGTTTCTGAACATTTGGGGCAGCAATGTACTCAGCGTCCCCCTACACACCATCAAAGTATTTTACATGCACGAATGAGCATAATTAATACTACATTACACTGGATGAAGGGATAACAGTTTAATAAACAATACAAATAAAACAAGTGTACAAGATACTACATACTAGCTACCTCTAGATACTAGCTAGCTAGCCACTAACTTTTTTCCTTTTCAATGACTTTAACAAGAGGAAGCAGGAAAGTAGACAAACTAACTAAATACACTTAATTTAGCATTACTGTCTTATCAGTGTTTTGGGTCTGTTTTCCTCTTGTGCTTTTCTTGTGTTTTGATAGATACAAACGTTTCATGATCACGCTAACTTAGTTATGTAATTTGCATTTTCTATTCTTTTCACACCATAAGAGGAGCCTCTGCAACTGCCTGTTACTTAATACATTTGGCGAAATGATAGTTTTTTTTTTAATATCAATTTTAAAAATGACAGGGACCCCTGGTGGTCTGGAGGCCTTAAGCAATAACTTATAGCAAGAAACCCTTATAAGAAGTATAAGATAAATATTCTTTTAATTTTTTCCCTTGTCTTTAACCACACGTGACTTTTCATATGAGTTAGCTCAGTCAAATTCTTTGTAATTTGTGGTTGTAAAACTGTGTTGGACAACATCATAAAGGTTTTATACCTTCTTCTTGTATCCATTTATGTAAAACACACAAGTACGCACAAGTACTAGACAATAATTGCAACTTCTTGAAAATGTCCCTGAGCCTTTTATAGGCATTTTGAATGAATAGAAACACTTCATAATCAAGCCTGTTTCCCTTTCATCAAGCAGATGTCCTTATAGCTACCAGGCCATTGTGTGATCCCTAAATACCTGCCGCTATTGTGTTCTCCAGATTCCAGGTTGCCCTTTCATCAGGGTAAATCAGAGAAGCGACGTGATTACAGGGTACAACTAGTCACCTCAGAGCTTTCACGACCAGTCACATGACTATATGACCATCCTGGGAATGAGTGCATGTGAAGAATAGTCTGTCTGTTGCAAGCTGTTGCCTCAGGGCTTGTCTCAGATTGAAGCCTTTGAAAGAGGCTGGATCTTTCAAATAATAAATTGTCTTTTTATCCTGATAGCTATCGCTAAAATGAATGCTTTGTAAGTGACTTGGGGGTCAGTATACTCATGCATTCTCTTCTTGGCATATTTTCAACTGTTCCATTCTTTTTAAATGTTTTATTATGGATATAGTTGTGTTTGATAATATTTGTAGGTGATTAAGCATTTTTATATCCATTGCCTGGATAGCATCTGTCTTTTTAATGGGAAAAGCATATTGGTTTCCCAATGGTGATTGATATAAAAGAGATATTATGTGATACTACATCTTAGCAAAACAGGAAATGTTCTAAGGCAACAGTGGACTTCCTCGGAACTGAGATTTTTTAAAAAATTTTGCATTTCATAACAATATTCAAATATTAGCTGTGTATAGTTTGGCAAAAAAAAAATTATTTAGGTTTTATTTTTTATTTAGCCACTTGCCTGAGCCATAACATCAAATAAACATTAGCAAAAATCAGGGTGTTGATTTTCTCAGTTTAATTAACTATCCAGCTAACATAACACGACAGTTGTTTAAACTGTTCTGTCATCATATGTTCTGCTTTGTTAATCTGCTGGTATTACATATGTTGCATTTAACTGGTTTCAGTTAGGTTTTTCTCGTTGCTTTGTGTAACTGTGAAGTAAAGTTTCATACAAACTAATTCTGTCCAATGTATAACACCAGCCATAGTGAGGAGAAACACCAACATGTAGAAATCCGAGATAAGGTTAAATAGTGAATAACAACATTTCCACATCACTTTGATGGAAAACAGTTGTGGTTTTGCAAAGTTCATGTGTCAGAGTTTGTAGTATGTGAAAACATTTTTCTTTTGCAAAAATACTTTTTCTGTGTGACATTCTCTAGGCTTTCCCAAACCGCCACCTAAACATGGAGCAAACTAAGAGATTCAACACTACAGAGTTATCTTTGGTTGCTAAGACTGGTTGAGGAAAGAATTGCACACATTACTTATATGACCTATCAGTTGTAATTGATTGTTGGGGTACTTACACTTATTTATTGCATATGGTGAAGTTTACATAATGAAATTATTTTGGGTTGAGAATTATGTGCTTGCAGTTTTGTGAGCATGACATAATTATCATCGTATTCGATTCAGTACTTTTACCTGCCCTGTGTAATGAGAACTAGAGTATTCTCTCAGACTGAATATTATGGGCAAATTCGAAGTACTTTTCCTTTATGTTTATTCTATGTTCATGCCAAGCATCACCCTTTCTGCTTATTATGCAATGTACTAAGAGGTTCCTGTTATAGGGCCAGAATACTGAACATTTTCTACAGTTGGGACGTAAATTAAAGCTCTTTGATTTAAACTGAAAACAGATGTCAATAAACTTGTTTGTGCATTTTAGGAGAAATAATTCTATGTAACTAAAACTCAGTATTAAAGTAATGAACCTTTTACTGCGTCAAAAAGGCTTCAGGAGAACATAACATAACTGTTGTAGTATGGAACAGATGCCAGCTGCTATAACTCAAGGTCTTGTATATTACTGTGTGCTAATGCATCACTCCTGGAATGTTGCTGTTTCCAATAAGCGAAGCCCATACCAGTCGGGTGGACCAATGGAGCTTTATTTATGTGCCTTGGTACAATGCTAAATTATGTGAAGTACATTCGTTAAGCAAACTCCCAGTGACGCTAATCTGAAGAATGCAGACTCCCTCCTGAGGTCAGTAATTGGGTCTTTTCTCCCCTCCTCCATGTCTCTTCTCCAGCAGCAGGTTTAGACCTGAAATCCTTCAGGCCAGCCAAAAATGTGCTCTCTCTCTCTCTTTCAGGAACTTCATTCTCACCCAGCTATCCTTCAAATGCAGCTATGGAGACTTAAAAAAAAAAAAAAAACTGATAATGTGTCATTCTTATAATTCAAATAATGACATACTATCCTGTAGCTAATCATCATGATAAGAATGTCTGTTGAACTAACTGTAACCTCTTCTTTGGTTTCATCCTATCTTAAAAAGTCCTAAGGGACTAAAGCAGCACAAAGGCTGCAATTTTCCATTCTGATACCATTAGATAAGGAATACTAAAAACACAGACAGATACATTCTGCCCCACGCCATGTCATTATGCTTCACATCTTGCATTTATACTGCTAAAAACAAATAATCCTGTCAAGTGAGGTCACTTTATTAGAGTACTGGCTATTACAGAAGTGGTTCCTTGTGGTTAAAATGATAAACGTGAAGTCCTTCTACACCTTAAAATCCCACATCAAATTTTGATGTCTTAAAACCACACAGGAACAAAGAGGGAAAAAAACCCATAAATGCCACAACATGATTTGACAAGAACCCAAAGAATGCACTTTTGCTAAAGGGCATAACTAAGAAAATGTAGTGTTTATCCTGCTAAATATGATGATCAGTGATTTGTTCAGTTTGCCATTTGGCTTTGTAGAATTAAAACTGGTAGCTACTGTATGTATGCTCATAATTTACTCGCATCATCAGTTTGTTGTCAGAAAGACAATAACTACATAAAGTTTCTGAGCTACATCACCATGTGTGCTTTTTTTTCTAAAAAATCTGCCTCATTTGTCTGAGTTGTACTAATAGTGCAAATTATAAACCCATTTAACTCAGACCCTTGTGCTTGCTCTCACAGGAAACCCACGTTAATGGCCATTTTCAGGACAGCTGCGCCTAAAAAGCCACTCAACAGGAACAATGGCCTCAGAGTTTTTAGCCAACGTTGTCAGAGCCAAGGCCATGTTCCAAACATTTCCCAACAACCCCTGCACCTCCCTTCTCCTCAATGTCCAATTCCTAATCCCCTCAAAGTCCTATGCCGGCAAAAAAAAGAAGAAAAAAAAAGAATTACAGAGCAAGAGAAGGGGAGGGACAGAAAGCGAAAGCTGCTGTGTTAACCAGCTTAACGCAATTAAAATTTATTTAGGGCTTACAAGGAATCCTTTCACTGGTGAATAAATCAGAGTTGAAATGACACAGCTCAGGTGGAAGTGCTGGTTTTTTTTTCGACACTGTTCTGGCAGAACCTTCGTCTCCCTGTAATTATCCGGTCACACCTCCAGCTTTCTGGGACTCCAGGTTGAAGGAGGAACGCCCCTGTCTTGGTCCTTGGAAACTTCACCACCTCAATGCCGAAATATTTTATTTTTCTGTGCATGTAATCATGTTGTTAAAATAGATGCCAAGGCACTGGTGGTTCCATTCAAAATACGGCCGATGCAATGTTCCACTGATGCAGCATTTCTACGCCTCAGGCTCTGTACAAGAGAAGAACATACAATTAAATGCCATTAGTGTGTGGTTAATTGGGGGCTAATTAGGATGTCGTGATCCAAAAAAACAAAACAAAAAAAAGGCCTCAACAAAGGCTTAGCACTCTGTTCGGAGTGAAATTGGCTTTCATCCCTGGCAGACATATGTTTTGTCATCATTTCTATGTTGTAAATTAAACCCAACATTTTTAGGGGCCAAAACTAATGTTCTCCACTACATGTTTGCAGGTCATCCCACGCCCAGGATGAGAATTTTTGTGCATCAGAAAAGAAGAGTGCTTTGCTTGGGGATGTCAGAGAAGATTTTCTCTTCCAAATCCTCAATGGAAAATTTAATCCCAAGTTACTAAAGCCATGAGAGGAAATTACGAAATATGAGCACACCCAAACACAACAAAAATTCAATTTAGTTTATTTACTTCGTTTGTCAACACAGAGATAATAGGCCCTGGAAGAAATGACTCATCCATTTTTAAATGCTAATTGAGTATAAATAATGTAATATGAGCCTTGGAACCTAACCAGTGACATAAGAAAACATTGGCCAGCTATGAGCAGGAAAACCTGACAAATGTGAGGTGTTTTTGGAGCAAGCAACAGAGTTCCACCTGGCAAAAAAACAATAGCACCCTTTCTCTTTCGTGTGTACATCTGTCCAAACTCACTGCTGTAATTGCATGGGGTTTGTCTTGGTAATTGACAGCATAAATATTAGACTGTCAAAACTCAACTGTCAGTGACGAGCTCCAGTATGAGTCATCGCACTTGCAGCTGGGGAGAAAGGAATACGTTCCTCGCCTCACTTCTGGTTAATGGAAAGCGGATGAAGTCATCAATATTGAGCAAGTTTGTCATCATGTCATTGCAGAGTTGTGGTGTAGAAATACACTCCAGTTAATACTGCCTTTAAGCCACTGTCAGGCCATTAATGACCACTGTGTTTGTGAATTTGTCAAGTCAGTGGTTTTGTTCTGACTGAAAACATGAACACTTTAATTATTGCAAACTTTTAAACTTGTTTTGCAGAATATCCAACTTTCAGTTGGATCTTCAGTATATCCACCAAAAACACAGCAAAATAAGAAACTCCGGTCACAAAGAAAGCCTGACAACTGGAGATAAAGTCCTTCCAAAACACTGTTGAGAGTATGGCATGTTAACAGTGACAACATCAGTCCCATTGTGTTCAAAATGACCTTATCAGCAACTTTAAATGTTACCACTTTGTGGCTGGGCTTAAGAGTTTTTGTGGGTGGTGTAATGGGTCACATGAATTTACAGTTCACTTCAAGCATGCAGCTAGACAGAAGATGTTTACATCAGAGGTCTATAAAAAGAAAGCAAGTAAAACATGTTATAGTACAGATACAACTACTGGATTTGGTACATATAACCTACAGTCTTCTGTTGATATATAAATAAGATTGTACTGACACATTTATCTAATCCAAGAATAAACGTTTCTCTATATTTTCTTATATTACGTTTTCATTTTCAAACATTTCTCTTTTCCACAATAAATATTCAAACAGCATACAATTTGTGCCGTGAGGCTCTCCAAGCAATAAAATACATTTGTTCACCTAACTGAGTTAATACAGTATAAGCCCTCTATATATTAGTGGATATAAATCTATATACACCCTTATTGAAATTGAGGATAAAGCCATAAATCAAGACAAATCACATCAGAAAAATTTCTGTCTTTAATGTAACTTTGAACCCAACAAAATTCAAGAGAAAAGCAAACAGACTGACATGCTGGAAGGTGTTTTACATTACAGGTGATGGACGTTTAAGCAACATAAATGTGACTTGTGTTATGTGCTATGTTTTCAGTAATTTCATTTTGATGGGATCTTGAAAAAAATCTTGCAATTTGCTTAGTCAGTCAAATAAATAAAACATAAAATAAATAGAAGGGCACTTGGTAGAGTGCATACCTCTGCCAAGCCACATATTCAGATTTGC
>JAOTRR010000030.1:8891360-8902647 GCA_028570945.1 Gogo arcuatus
AAATACAGAAAAACCTATGAATGAGTAGGGGTGTACAAACTTTTGACTGGTACTAAAATGCATGTCTTAGGCGGTGTGGTCATGTTTAAGTTCAATGTACAATTCCATTTTCCATTAGATGTGTAGCTTCATACACCAGGTTAGGATAAGGTTAGGATAACGAGAAAGAAAAAAAAAGAAACAAACATGGAATATTTTGCCTTCAAATAGGACAAAGACTTCTGATAACAGGAGCATGCGGCAGATGAATAAATGAATAAGAAATGTTCCGAACTTTGATCTCGCCAATGGATTGCGGTCGTTTGGAATATTCATGAGAGTTATTTGCATGCGGCTGTCTGACTGGTCGCTCGTGTATTGTCAGCTGAGCGCAGGTGAGTTCCGGATAGCAGGAGTGGCAGGTCAAACCGGAAAAAGGACACGAAATTTACTTTCAAAACAAAAGGAAACAACGACATTTCCAAGCGCGTGTCACACATTCGAGCAGGCCTGTGTGCCACCCTGTTAATGTCTGAGTTAAAATGAGGCAAGGAGATGTTCGGTACACGAAGGTAGCCACAGATATTCACGATGAAATAGAAACCGACCGCGTCAACGAGGACAGCGATGAGGAGCAAGTGACAGTCTACTTAAAGCTGTAAGTGACGAGAAATGAAACAAGCCAGCATTCTGTTTTCGTGCAGTTATTAAGCTCACGGTGTTATAATGTTCACTCATGATTTTATTACATTCCCTCACTGTGTGCAACCTAATAGTTACATTGCTTGAGGGACTTTCGGCTCTACGCTGTTCAGCTGCGACGTGTTCTCTGGTGACTGAATTCAATTGGACTTGAATGGCGCTTCACACAGCAGCCTTTATAACCACAGATTCATCCCAAAACCTTAATTAACGCATGACAAATACAGAGCCAAAGCTCATAACTGGTTATATTTTGCATAACTGCTTTCACAAACCCTTGGTCCAGAATTCCCTAGAATCAAGAATGAAAAAAGATCTACCATTTGATCTACTGTTAAAACAACTTCACATTGAAAAAGTACATATTAACTAGAAAGGCACTTGGTAGAGTGCATACCTCTGCCAAGCCACATATTCAGATTTGCATTAAAATCTAATCATTTGTTCCTTGGCCCATGGCTCACCTTTCCTCAAAATTTCATCAAAATCCGTTCACTACTTTTTGAGTTACGCTGGGAAAAGATAAACAAACAAATGGAGGCGAAAACATAACCTCCTCCAACAAAGCTGGCGGAGCTAAATATGCAAATCATGCAAAGTTCAGTATATCATTAAAAGAAGACCAACTCCAAGAAGAACTGCTAACACTTTGGGCTATATGATGCCTTCATAAGGGCCATCCATATATAAAGTGATTCACCCGTCACCCATCACTTTGTACCTGACAGTTGGTTGTTAGTGGACTTTCCAGGCTCTTGTTGCCTGGGTATCCCTCTTGTATATTTATTTATAGGGTGGTGCAGTGGTTAGTACTGTTGCCTCACAGCAAAAAGGTTCCGGGTTCGAACCTCAAGGCCAACGGGAGCCTTTCTGTGTGGAGTTTGCATGTTCTCCGCATGTCTGTGTGGGTTTCCTCTGGGTGCTCCGGTTTCCCCCCCGGTCCAGAGATATGCGGTTAGGTTAATTGGCTACTCTAAATTGCCCATGTGTGTGAATGGTTGAGAGGAGAAAACCTCTATAATAATCCAGTAGAAGGCAACAGGAAACCACTACTTTAATTCTTCCCTAGAAACTTTGATGTCTGGAGCCGTCAGAGTGGCCACGTCACTGCAGTGATATGCCAAATAGATAGATATTTGTTTATAACTCTCTGTTGGTGTCATTTGTTAGCCAACTGTATCCTTCGCTCCCGTTGGTAGTGGCTTCAATCGTGTACTTGCCCACTTCACGTCACCAACAGTTATTTTGCCTGTCATTGCTACAAGTCACCGTATTTCACTGATATTCCATGGTATCTGTATGCATGGCCCTATAAAACACTCATAAGGATTCCATAAATCTATTATAAAGCAATACTGGAGGCAATGGCTTACTCATAGGGCCAGGTAGGACAGAGCCCCACCATATACTGTATAAAATTCTGTTCAACAAATGTTAATCCTCATAAAGTCTTCATTCACAATACATTTATACCTTATACATTTATACATTTAACTCCATTGAAATACTACTTATGTTGTTTGAGTGACCAATTATTTAAAAAATGTTGCTATTTGACAGATATAAGCCCAATCAGATTCCCTTGATTCGCTTGCCTTTCTAGATGCTGCACAATCATGGCAACAAGAACTAACCACCAATCAAGGAATCCCACCCCCTGCTGGGGTGGGAATCACGCTGCCCCATGCACACTATATGAACATTTTCAGTGTAGGAGGAGCAGCGGACATGACAGTTAATGACAGACTTTCCAGATTTGCGTTTTTTACACCAAATTGGGCTAGTTTAAAAAAATTCACCAGCCACAAAGATCTTGTTTTATGGCAAATTACACTATATGGCCAAATGTATGTGGACATCTGACAATCATATGTGGTTCTGCCCAAACTGTTGCCACAAAGCACACAATTGTATAGAATGTCTTTAAATGCTGTTGAGTTATAATTTCCCTTCACTGGAACTAAAAGGCCCAAACCCATTCCAGCATGACAATGTTCCTCTGCACAAAGTAGGTCCATGAAGACATGGTTTGCCAAGGTTGAAGTGGAAGTGGAACTCAAATGGCCTGTACAAAGCCCTGACTTCAACCTCACTGAACACCTTGAATTATGAACTTCGTGCCCGACATCAGTGCTCACTAATGCTCTTGTGGCTGAATGGGTACAAATCCCCACAGCCAGGCTCCTAAATGTAGTGGAAAGCCTTCCCAGAAAAGTGGAGGCTGTTATAGCAGCAAAAACGGGACCAACTCGCTTTTAATATCCATGGTTTTGGAATGGGAAACTTTTGGCCATATAGTGTAAAGCTAATTAAATTTCAAAAAGGAAAGGTTTTTTGTATGCAAGTGCATACAGTGTAACTTGACTTAAGGCTTATTTAGTAAATTTTATTCTAGCATGCATGAATAGTAGAAGAGGCTTCAATTCAGTGTTCAAGGTTGTTGCATTTGTAACCTTTAGTCCTCATCAAGCCTGTTATTAGTTTGTCATTACTAAGAGTACATCTTTGAGATTTGGAAAAATAATTTATCAAGTATTCTTGTATCCAAGTATGTTTACTGAATCTACATAATACATTTAAAACTGTTAAACAGCATTCTAATACAACATCACTTATTTAAGAAGGCAGTATCCCAGTGAAATGAATGATTTTCATGTCATCTAAACTAAAGTGATAATTATGCATTCAAAACAGTATTAGGAAGCACTATGTATAGCTTCTACACCTTTACTTATTTAAGAAGCTCATATGTCAGCGGAATGAAATTAATGGATGAGCTGTAAGGAAGGACTAATAACATAGAAAATAAAGATAAAATTGTGTAATAACAATGCTGAACAGCACCCATATTGATATATAGCATTCGACAAAGTCATCTTACATAACATTACTAATTACTAATGATTTGTGAGAAATCCTTTTTTTAAATAAAATCTTCAGCTATGCTTTGTAAAGGCTTATGAATGTAGGTACCACACTGAATAATTGACCCTACTGAATAATCTTACTGAATAATTCACTGAAAATCTGTCATATCCTCACAGCGACCTAGTGTAATATACTACTCTTTATATGGCATGTTGGTGTGAAATGATAACTAGCCTATAATGTTTTTTTTAATGCATTTATTACTTTTAACAGATTAATTAGATTAAATAGGTTTCCTAGGCTTTTCAATCCCACCCACCTCATATAATATTTTTCTTCTAAGTTTAATAGTGCTGTAAGCTTTGGTTAGAAGTAGGTACAGTTTTCATTATTTAATTTTGTTTTAGCATTTTACAATAAAGCTGATATTTGGACTTCGTTCTCACTCAGAGCTTTTGCTTGCAACTCTGAAATAGCATTAATAGACATAGCAACCTTTTCACTTTTAGAATAAAATATTTTTTTTCTAAAAGATTAAGGTACCATGGAGGATTCATGTGAATCCTTCAGAGAATGCAAGGCAGCTGAGTGGATTAAAGTGAAGGACTATTCACTGAGATTCTCCGACCTTGTCATATGTTCTGGACGGCATTACAGCAGTGAATTTAACTTTAGAGAAGCAGAGTGATATCGTGCAGGTGCTTTTGTTTGTTGCACACACTTTTTTTTACGCATATAAAAACTGTACAAGACAGCTAAAAATCATCTAAAATGTTGTACATTTGGCTGAGGCAGAATTAAGCAGCAGTTATGGGGTTATACTACCTAGTCTCTCCATGCCTATGTTTAAAATCTCATCAATACCTATAGCATGTATAGTAATCCCTACTGTATATACATTTTCTGCATTTTTGACTCAGATTTTCCATAAGCCAATTCTCTCCTATCACACAACAGCTGCCAGTCAGAGAGGATAAAGGCTTCTGTAGAAAGGCATTAAAAGCTGCTGCATCTTTTTTGAAATGCTGCTAATGCAACATCCCACGGTAGCTGAACGTGTTTTGAAATGCAAACTGCCCTGTTCTGTATACGAGTTCACAGAAACCCACGATTGTCTAGCATCACTCTCATTGACAGGGGAGAGAGTACGGCCAGTTTTGCTCTCTTGGACTCCTAGCCACAGATGGCTTTGGTATCGTCAGGATACAGCCTCTTGATCTCTTGATGATAGATGATACATCAGAGCCTGTGGTGTATTTTATATTTTGGCACACCTTTTATGACGGTGTTCTAAGACGTTACCGTGTATATGACCGTGTATATGGCCATGTATATTTGATGTGATAAGGGCTTTGTTGACTGAATATTTAGCCATACTGAATATGTTGACTGAATATTTAGGCCTTTGTTGACTGAATATTGGTATACAGTCTGTACCACAGGTTGTTGTGATGCACTGTTTAGTCCAATAATGTGCAGTTTTGGTTCTAACCCTTGCAGCTCGTATCAATGGGCTAACAGGGCTAAGTCCCACCTGTCTTTCAAAAGTAAAAGAAAAATCAATATAAGGTTTCATATTTTGGGCATTCACATCATCTTATCTGCAGTTAACAAACATTTTAAAGAGGATTATTTGTGATTTTCTGAAACCGAGTGCAACAGCACCACTAGCAGTCGTACAAGAATGATATGAAGTGAGGCTGTGGGCTAACTGTAACAAGCCCAGTGCTGTAGGTTCATGGAGCCAGTCAGCCACAGTCGTGTCATGTGATTCCAAAGCATGACAGTTTTGAGTGCCAATGGGCTAATATATTCTAGCCCATTTTGGTAACATTTCCATAATATGTCACCAGTAGATGTGTTACAGACCCAGTCGCAAGTATAATGAACGTGAACGAAGTGGATTATTTACTCCATCATTATTTTTCTGCTAAAATATGTTGGTGAAGAAACTGAAAGGTGATAGACTGCGCACATTGTCTAATCAAAGTACAAATTATGCAAAAGGACAGATGACAAAACCATGTTTAGTGTTTTTGGTTTTGAACAAAAGGGTTACAACTTTTCAGTGTACCGTGTTTGAACTGTGTTTCGTCTGAATAACAGATTCAAATGGCAAAAAAGTTTATATATAAACTTTTAAATTATGCATCCATTCATTATCTATACTGCTTATCGGTCAGGGTCATGGGGGAAACTGGAGCCAAGCCCAGCTGACTTCAGGTGAGAAGCGGAGTACAGTCTGGACAGTTCACCAATCTATCACAGGGCTAACACAGAGACAAACAACCATTCACACTCACATGCACACCTGTGGGCAATTTAGAGTAGCCAGTTGACCAAATGCACATGCCTTTGGACTGTGGAAGGAGACCAGAGCACCTGGAGGAAACCTACGCAGGCATGGGTAGAACGTGCAAATTCCGCACAGAAAGGCCCCAGTCAGCCACGAAGTTCAAACCCAGAACCTTTTTGCTGTGTGAGGTGACTGTGCTAACCACTGCACCACCGTGCCGACTTTTAAATTATATATTATCAATATATATTATTCACTCTGACCCCCCCCCCCCCATTCCCCCCAAATAAAGAAAGAAAGAAAGAAAGAAATACCACCAGCTGCCATTAAACCCATGACTGATTCAGTTTGGCTGGTGCTCTTTGGAATGCCTCTCTTGTGAATTATCCTTGTGAATTTTGAAAATTCACTCTCTCCTTTTCTTCACTATCTACTCTTCTTCACTATCTGACATTATAACACAGCACAGTTGAATTCTTGAATCAAAAAATAATAGAAAACTAAAATCGTTAATCCTGTGCAACTTTCTTTTAGGGAGCGTTATATATCATTTATGAAAGTAGTCCTAGAAGGTGTCAACACTTTGGAACAGTCAGTAACTTTCCTGACACAGGAACGTTCAGACCATAGAGCTTTGCACTTTCCGCTTTCTTGACAGGCTGAGGGGTTTTTTGTTTGTTTGTTTCTTTAACATGAAAAGTGATAAAATAACTTTTTATAGCTTCTATAACATAATTGATAACAGAAACTAACTTATCTCATAGATGTTCCATAACTATAAATAATTAAAAAGTGTTGTGCATCATTCATTAATGATTTAAAAGTTGTATTTGTTGGCAAATCACTGTGGTGTAAACAGAATAACACACTTCAGCCAAGCTGTTATAATCCACTTGGTAGTTGATAATGTATCGCACCAAACCAACGTGCATTATTTTCATATAACAGCATGGTCTGTCATGTGTTATTCCTTACTTATTATACCTCATATTCCTACAGGCCTGTGAACAGACTGCAGGGAAAAGCAGGAAAGAGACTCACGTGTTTCCGGGTGTCAGTGGCTCTGGTTCTGCTGGGTATCGTCTTGGTGTTTGCGCTTCTTCAGTGGTCTGAATGGTGGCCTGATCCTGAAGGGTTTTACAATGCAGGAACCAACATCATGAATATTTCAAAGGAACATGACGAACATCACCACACCACCATGGATGATGATGATGATGATGATGATGATGAACATGAACATGAAGAAGATCCCCACCACCATGAGCACACTGGTCTGTACCACCATGCTGTTGTTCTGACATCCTCAGGTTTGGATTTTTTATTTTCTTCTCTATCCCAGTGCCTTTGTGCCATTCAAAATACATTTTTTAGATGGTTTAGCTTCTCAGTGTTTTAATGAGGTAGTGGTGTTGTTGCTATGTGCAGCTAACTGTTCCAGCATTGGTAAGGCACTTCTTCAGGATGGAGGAAATGTCGTGGATGCAGCTATTGCTTCTTTGCTCTGCTTGGGAGTTGTCCACCCACACACAGCTGGAGTAGGTTAGTAAAATATCTTTAATCTAGCATCCACAAATCAAATAATGTAATAACATATAGTAATTATTGGGAGTAATGCCTGAATTCACAATAGGTTTCCATTTGATGATCTAATATATTTTAATTGAACATTTGGAGCATTCAATATTAAATTTATATGAGCTAGAAACTTGGTCCTATCCAATATGGGAGGCAGTATGATCAGCCATTTGCCTAGTGGTTTTATTTTGTGTCTGGGGTGATATTTGGATCTAAAACATGGAAATGGGCAGGCTTATAATAAATCTGAATATTGTATGCAGCATTTATTTACAGTACCCTACAGAATTATTGGCACCTGTCATAAAAATGTGCAAAAAAGATTTTGGAAAACTCATACAAAAGGAAAAACAGTTTTTTGTTCTATCACAAATGATTGACACCCTTAAAGAATATTTTAAATAAATGCTCTGTGTCCTCCCACACAATGGAGAACGGTGAAGGAGGGAAAACGATCTAGATTGTTCTTGTTTTTCACAAGTCAACTGTTAAACGCTGCTTTTGTAATAACAAGCATTGCAGGAAAGCACTTCCTGAGAGCATCTAAGAAACTTCACCAAGCATCATTAGAACTACATTTGGCACCATGTGTTGTGGTCAGATGAGACCAAATTCATAATGTATGGTCATGCACATCATCAGAATATTTGGCAACAAAAGAGGAGTACATAAAAGGAAAAGCACTTGATATCCACGGTTAAATATGCTGGTGAATTATTGATGCTTCGGTGGTTCAGTGTTGCTGGCGTCATCAATTCCAGGATTGGTGCCTCTGCCAGGAGGTTCCGACTTGACCATAGATAGATAGAGGCTTACAAGAAGCTGATGAGTTAAACATATTTCCAAATCAGCACAGAAATGGTTAAAGAAAGACCATCCCAATTTCTAGATTGGAATTCTACTGAAAACCTGTGGTCTGAATTGAAGCGAGAAGTCCACATGCACAAAGCTGAGAATATACTAAAAGAGCTTAAAATTTTCAGAATGGAGAATTGAGATCAAGATCCTTTACAAGTATGTTTAAAAAAATCATATAATGTCCCTATATGTTGGAGCTCAAAATCTCACTTAACTTTACAGCATGTTATTCTTTATATATAGGAATGTTTCCTCATTTTCTTGAAGGGTGCCATTAATTCTGAAGGGAATTTTGTATGCACCAGAGGTTACTGGTGTAAAACTGTTAGTTATGTATCTGTGTTTAGAAGTGTAAAAATAATTAATACAATCTTAAAACCAATGCATTTAAGAACATCCACAATAGTTGGACAAGATCACAATAGTTTATTAAAGTACAAAGCCTAATTTAAATAAGATATATAAATATTTGAACATTTCACATAGGTACATGCATTATTTCAATTCACATTATCACTTAGACCTGTAATGGCTTTTCAGGAGGTTAATAAGAGGCTATAAGTGGCCTTCTCAAGCATAATTATTATTGATTATTCAGTTAATATGAAAATTAATGGTTCTCGTGTAATGAGTCTTAGAAGGGTCAGCCTTGACTGAGAGGACACAATCGCAAACAACCTTGGTACATTAGATTGATGGTACTTTGTTTGACTTTTTTATAACTTCTGAAACTATTTAACCAGTAATCATTATCATTTTTGTGGCGTTTTTAAGGTGGTATATTCTCAGCCATCCTGTACAACACCACATTAGGCTCACTCAAGACAATACGTTCCACTGCACCCCAAATGCCATCAACTACTTTTGGAGTCCCAACTATTCTGCACGGGATCCGAGAACTCCACTCTCAATGTGGACGATCTGAATGGAGCCGACTTTTCAAAGAAGCCATAACATTAGCGCAGGAAGGGTTCCTCATAGACGACATCCTCGGCAGGGCATTGGAAAGATACAAGGAGGAAATACTCCTTTCCAAGCTGTGTGATCTGTTCTGTGATGAGACTGGCCGCATTAAATCGGTGGGAGCAATCGTCAAAAATCAGAATCTGTCAGAGCTTTTGCAGCACGCTAGCCTGAATGAGAACAATTTCCGAGAAACGCTGGCCGTGAAATTGTCCAAAGACCTCTCGGTGAGTGAGAGGCCAGCCTTCTTAGCCGCCATTCAGCACAGCCGTGGAGAAATCAATGACTCTCTTATCATCGAAAGAGAGAAATATTCTGTCCTTTCAGCCAGTTTGCCTTTCTCAGGCCAGATGCTATCTGATATATTACAGCAAGTCAGGCTGCAAAGCCTCTCCTTTCGGAATGGTGCAGATTTTAACAGGACCTCTGCCGCGTATGGTGCTCTCTTAAACTCGATTCAAGAACTCAACGACTCAGCCCTTTCTGAGAAGTACCCAGGTCTCATAGATGCATTTTCTCTTAGCACTCAAAACAGTCACATTGCTGTGCTGGATAAATATGGTAATTTTGTCATTATGACAGCTTCACTCAACAGCACGTGGGGATCCAGACGTTGTTTGCCGTCCAGTGGTATTCTCCTTAACAGCTTTAGCGCAAACATTTCAGACTTGCCTTACTTCAACATTCCACTGGTTCTAAGACTCATTGAAGATGAAGCCTCTCATAATGATAATACAGAAGCCAATGAAGAAGAAAATGAAGTAGAAGTTGTCGCTGTTACTGGAGGGCTTTCAGCTTTAGTTAATGCTGCTGTTCTTTTGCACAACAGGATTGACTTAGGAATTTCTTCTAAAGAAGCTATCAGTAGCCCTCTCCTCCATCTAGAGCCGGGAATGTCTTTGACTTTTTGTCTGTCTGCCACTTTAAGGGACTCGGACTTCTATATGCTGTTCTCTGATGTAGGACATGAGCTCCAGCTTGTGAATGAGTGCTCAGATCATTCTCTATCCATGCTACTGCAGTTACACGCAGACCACGTTAGCGCATATGGAGCCCCGGCTGCTAATGCTCATATTAGTGGCTATTGACAGTTTATATGTCTTTGCAGTCCGACAGTGTCATTTTTTTTATGGTGCAGATGCACTTTAGAACTTTCCTTGATGTGAGAGAAAATGACGTGAGTCTAATCAGTCAGTCATTTTAGTCCATCAATTTACTAATCATGGTGTTCCCAAAGTTAATCAGAGGAGGAATAATTTTTTACAGGAGTTTTTTTTTTTTCCCATTAAGTGCAAAAGGTAGAAGAGAATAATTAGTTTTGCATGTCATGCTGTCCTACTGATGGCTGCTGAAGGAAGCTCCTTTTAGCTTAGTTTGCACTGTATAATCTTGCTGTCTCAGACAAAGAAATCAGTGTCATCATTTGATTAGATTATTTGATTAAAATTTCGGAGGGTGACCACTGCTACAGCGCTTATCTAAAAGCCACGAAAAGGAAGATGGCATAGGATTACTCAAAACTCTTGGTACAGCTACAAATACAGTAGTGGACTGTCGAAACATAAAAAAAAAACATGCTAATGGACATCTCAAGCTCACTTTGAAGAATGTTTCTGTTTATGTGAACCTTTTTTGTGCACTGATTGATTACATAAGCACAAAGTAATCATTTTCTTTTAATCTCAGGTCTATAAACTGAAACAGAGAACACATTATCGCACAATCTGTTATAGAATTCAGGATTATTTTGTACAGTGTCACAAATAATCATCTTAAAAGACTGCTGAAATCACACAGTGTAAAACAGACTTTGCTCACCTTGCCTGTCCAACATTGTGATGTGGATGCATTCAATAATGCTTCATTCCTCCACAACAAAGAAATGCAAATACACTCACCGGCCACTTTATTAGGGACACCCATACACCTGCAGTTTTATGTAGTTATCTAATCAGCCAATCCCTTGACAGCAGCACAATGCTTAAAACCATGCAGATACAAATCAAGAGCTTCAGTTAATGTTCACTTCAAACATCAGAATGG
>JAOTRR010000030.1:8925464-8935648 GCA_028570945.1 Gogo arcuatus
AAGAGCTACTGTAGCACAAATTGCTGAAAAAGTTAATGCTGGCTATGATAGAAAGATGTCAAAACACACAGTGCATCGCAGCTTACTGTGTATGAGGACCAGTCAGGGTGTCCATGATGACTCCTGTCCACTGCTGAAAGCACCTACAATGGGCACGTGAGCATCAGGACTGGACCATGGAGCAATGGAAGAAGGTGGCCTAGTCTGATGAATTAAGTTTTCTTTTACATCATGTGGACAGCCAGGTGCAGGTGCGTCGCTTACCAGGGGAAAAAGATGGCACTAGAATGCGCTATGGGAAGAAGGCAAGCCGGCGGAGGCAATTTGATGCTCTGAGCAATGTTCTGCTGGGAAACTTTGGGTTCCAGCATTCATGTGGATGTTACTTTGACACATACCACCTAAACATTGTTGCTGACCAAGTACACCCCTTCATGGCAACGGTATTCCCTAATGGCAGTGGCCTCTTTCAGCAGGATAATGCACCCTACCACACTTTCAATAATTGTTCAGAAATGATTTGAGGAACACAACAAAGAGTTTAAGGTGTTGGCTTGGCCTCCAAATACCCCAGATCTCAATCCAATTGCGCATCTGTGGAATGTGTGGACAAACAAGTTCGATCCATGGAGGCCCCACCTCACAATTTACAGGACTTAAAGGATCTGCTCCTAATGTCATGGTGCCAGATATGACAGCACACCTTCAGAGTCTTGTGGAGTCCATGCCTTGATGGGTCAGAGTGATTTTGTTGGCACAAATGGGACCCAAACAATATTATGTATACATATATGGAGGTTGTGAGGTCAAGTCCCAGCATCGCAAAGCTGCCATTTTTGGGTTCTTGAGCAATGCCCTTTACCCTCAACTGCTCAGTTGTATCCTGTCTCAGTTGTAAGTAGCTTTAAGCACCAGTCAAGTGAATAAATGCAAAATGAAATAAATATGTGAAATATAATAATCTTTTTGTCATTTTATTATACTCCAGCCCATTGTAATCATGGCAATGGATGCACTGCTTATTCATTCATGCATAGACTGTGTTACAGCACTGCAGATATTCAAACAAATACTCACTGTAGAGAAGAACATTGTGAAGATGTAGACAGAGGCCTCTAGCAAGTAATGGCTGCGAATGGCAATGGCCACCGGTGGGACAAACATCAGGTTACTCAGACAGAGCAGCAGGGTAGACAGTAGCTGAAATCCATATGAATAAGCTTCTGTGTTGTCTGTACAGCCCCAACCGTCCCAACCTATGAGACACACACATTAAAAGATTCATTTTGGGGTGAGTTTTTCAAAAGGTCCTACAAAACCCACTGTAAGTTAATTGGGGATGTTTCCCAGAATACAGCTTCATGATAAAGTTTTATCATAACAGACAGTACAATATACAATGCCCCCTTGAACTTTTCCATGTTTTGTGTTGTTAGAAACTGGAATTGAAATGGACTTAATTGGCATTATATATTATGAAGCTACACAAAGTAACCATAATATTGATATGGGGGTAAAAATCAATATAGTTTACAAAACTATTTACAAATAAAAATCATAAAAGTTGTGTTTTCGATAGGTATTCACCTCCATTGTTTTAAAACTCCTAAATTACTTCTCATCAATGTCATATAATTAGTTGAATGGAGTCCACCAGTGTGCAGTTAAAGTGTCATGATCTCTGGAAGGTCCCAGATTTTGTTAGAAAACATACTTAGACAAACAGCATCATGAAGACTAATAAGCTATCAGAACAAATCTGGGACAAAGTTCTTGAAAAGTATGAGATGGGCTTGTTTATTAAAAATATCCCAAACTTTGAAGATCCTTTCAGAGCACCATTAAATCCATTACTAAAATGTGGAAAGAATATGATACAACCACAAATCTGTCCAGAGGAAACCATTCACGAAAAATCAGTGACTGGGTAAGGATTAGTCAAGGCAGAAACCAAGAGGCAACCACCACCATGCTTCACTGTGTTCTCATAATGATGAGCAGTGTTGGATTTCTGTGAAATGTGGTACTTTGTGCCAAGAACAAAAAGTTATATTTTGGTATCAACAGATCAGATAACATTTTCCACGTTTGCTAAATCTCCAACATTGGATTTCATATGGCTTTTTTCTTGGCAGTCTTCTATAAACCTTAGACTGGAGACTGGAATCATAGACTGGAGTGTCCAGTCTATGGTTTTCCTGCATCCAGTTTCTCCCAACTGAGCTGCAGATTTCACCAGCTCATTCAGAGTTATTCCTGGCCTCTTGGGTGCCTCTCTGACTAATACCCTCCTTACCCAGTAACTGAATTTTGGTGGACCGCCTTCTCTCAGCAAAATCTCGGTTGTGCCATGTTGTTTTCATGTTTTAATAATGGATTTTGATGGTCTTCAGGATGTTCAAAGTTTTGGAATTTTCTTTTATAACCAAACCCTGATTGATACTTTTCCAGAAGGTATCCCAGACTTGTTTTGATAGCTCCTTGGTCTTCGTGATGCTGTTGATGCCACTGTATTATTTAGCTAACGTGATAAACTTTAACCTCAAACATATGCATGAACAAACATCTCATTCTGCATCCATAAACACATGAACACAACCAAATAACACTTACATATCATACTCGAACACCAAAACAGGAGAATCCCACACATTTGCTGGCTCATCAACGTATCTTTGTGAGCTGGTTCATAAATATAGATTGGATCCTGTAAGCCTGCTGTGATTTAACCACTGTGGAAAATAGGCACATCATGGTCTTTTCTGAAGACACTAATTTTAATTATGGCTGCCTAATCAGTACAATTCCCAGATTTAAAAAAAAAATCCCTCATCTCTCACAGCTGAAATAAGGACTGAGTGGTAAAAGCAACGATCAGTTGGAGCTCTTTCAAACACTTGAGAAGAAAGGCTGTGCCTGTGTAAGGAGTCAGAGCGTTCCTTTAGCTTAAAGAGATAATGTTTCAATGCTAGTTGTTTGCCTACAAATATCCATTAAAGGGGAAGGGAGTTTATGCAATTGGCAATAGAAATCGCAAGACAGAATCTAGGGGGAGAAACAAAACGTGAGACACAAGAGGATCCTTAATTGGGAGGTAATTAAGAGACTTTAATTTGCATATTTCCCAGCATTATCCCATGTCCTGTAATTAAGCTAGTATTTGATTCGTGATCCCTTATTCACAAGGTGAGATGAGTGACATACACGCGATTCATCATTTAACTTAACCTGCCAATTATGCCTGATTGTCGTTTAACTGTCAAGTAGGTGATTATCATGAAATTAGGAAAGATTTTGGTGATTAACATTCCAATACCCTTTAAACTGATTGCAGTGCAAAGAAAAGTGTTTAGATAAAGCTGTCAAGTTGAAAAAGATGAAAAGTGTCCCATTCAAGGCTATTTTAGCTGTTTTTAACAATAACACCTAGCAATATGTTCCTGAATGGCTCATAAAAAAGACAAAAATAAGGGAACAAGGGACATTAGAAATGAACAGATGATGAACTTGAATTATTGCTTAAGGTTACACTTGTATGCAAAAAAAAACCCTTTATATTTTAAACATGTAATCATGTAAACAATAATGGGACACAGTAGCATTTTCACTAAGCTGTGCTCTCTTGGATCACACGAAATCACTGCAAAATGTCAACTCTGGATCTCCACTTTGAGCATGGACTGAAGGTCAACTTACAGAGAAAACTGAAAAAATATCTGTATAGAATTGGGCAGGACCAAAGAAGCAATAAAATACCACAAGAAAAGCTGTCTTAAAGTGTAAGATTGATCACCTGCTTTGCACTCGCATGCAGCGTACAAGTAGTTATTGGTGCGGAGGAGTTTGCACTGGCCATAAGTGCCACAGTCATTGATACATGGGGTCAGATAGGACCGAAGATACACTTCTGCTGTTATATTAGCGCATGCCTCAAACCTGCAAAGGACAACAATAAGGACATTAGTATAAATTCACTGGACAATATTGCAGAATACAAACTGCCTCTTGGGACTGTTTTAAGCTTCCTCTGACTTTGATAAAATGTCTATCCTGAAAGTAACTTGGCAACAAGGGAAAATCATTAAAACTAGAGGAAAAGTGACCGAAAGTTTAAAGGCATCTTTTTTTTTTTTTTACATGCTCTGAAGCAGCTATAGAGGCAGATATTCCCCAATGTTTTCAAAGTACAAAAGTCTTTCTTTAGGCAATCTGAAAATGTGGTCTCAAACTTTAGATGAACTCTCTGTCTCACTGGCTAATTTGCATTAGTGGTTTGAAAGTGCCAGAAAAGCTTTACCATGGTAGCTGTCAATATAGCACTGTATCTGAAAGGCTTTAGATGAATGTGTACCAGTACTGCTCAATATTCGATGCCAGTCACATGTAAAGTATTATCTGCATCCAAATTAAGGTCTCTGAGGGGAAAAGTCTGGACTGTATGCCTCTTTAAATGTGTTTGGCTGTGAAGTTGATCTGGATCTGTTAAACTTACCCGTGCTCTGTGGAGCGTAGAGATCGGAGGCTGAGGTACCAGGTGCCAGTCTGGGGGTATGGGATCCGCAGCTTGGTAATGTTTGTAGTGGTGTTCACAGACAAAAGGAATCCTGAAACTGACTCTGTTAAGAGATAAGATCAACAACAGAGGATAAGAAGAAGAATACATATATACACACACACACACTCACACACACACACACACACACACACAGTTATGACTTTCCCAAATATTCATAAGGCAAAAATGTTGTAAGCTAAAGAGTTACATTTGTTCAAGTTCAAAGAATGAAAGTAAAGAGATCCTTGATTACACTTTATTGTCTATCAGTATTAAATTATAATTTTTGAGGTAACTTGCATCTCCTCAAAACACAGGGGTTAAATATGTGGGGAGTCCTAATTCTTTCATGCTGCCATCACTTTGGGAACAATATGGTTTGGGTTGTGTTATTATATAGAGTTCTCAACATTCATAGAAATGTTGATGTCAATATCATAGATGATACGATATCATATCAATGATGTCTCAGTATCATAGAAATGCGATCAAAAGTAGTTTTGTTATGTGTGGCAGTCTAGGAAAATTGTCAGATGTCTTTACAGCTGAATTCTGGCAAACAGCCAAAAATGACAAAAACAAAATACATTGATTTTCACACACATAATAAAAATAAATACTGTATAAATAATGTGGAAATGTTTTTATTCATGTATAACCTTGCCTGGGCAATCTTCCTGGAAACATTATGTTGGTGTTTGCAGTCAGTTTGATAAACACAGTACTAAATGCTGTCAGTCTGTCTAAATAAGCCTAAAACTTTGCTAGCTAACTATCGCAAACCCCACTTATAAATAAAATTACAATTATATTTGGCTAGTAACTGACAGCTGAATATAGAAATCAGCAGCCCAAAGAAACGAGAGTGTAAATCCTGATTTCAGTATTGAGTCATCTCTGTGTTATTTATTTCCTCATTTATTATTTATTTGGATGATTGGGGTGAAGCACATAGGATGCATCTCTTACCAGACTCGCACTTGACAGAGGAGTTGTCTTGAAGGGTTAGCGGCATTCCATGATGCAGGCAGCCAAATACAGTTATATTCTCCCCATTCACTGAGGACTTTGGAAAAGATATACATATATTAAAAAACAACAACCATTAACATTCAATAACAGGGGCATTGGAGAGTTCATCCATACATTACAAATGGTGAGGTGGATTCTGTGCTGAATGCATGCCTTAAGGCCAAATTGGCAAAACTGAATGAATAACTGCTTTGATATTTTCAGGTATTTTGTGCAATAATAATAAAATACGGTGTTAAGCTGGAAGCACTGTGGGATGCTGAGGGCAACGGGGGAGCATGTGGCAGCATATGCCCTCTGAACGTCTGTAGCCATCTGAAAATAGAGATGTTCATCCCTTGGCACATGAATTATAGAAAGGGCTTGGCACAGAGAGAGAGAGAGAGAGAGAGAGAGAGAGAGAGAGAGAGAGCTAGCAGAGAGTGTCATGTCCTTTTTAGCTAATCACTCTGTTACTTATATGCTGTAGGGCTTTAAGCTGTCTGGATGATGTAGTAAAGGATTTTTAATAATCGAGTTCCTTGTGTTGTTGCTAACTGCTGACATATTATATCAAAACAACAAATGATTGACCCTAAAAAGAAGTTGCTTGTGCCTGATGGCTTACAAAAAGTCAGTCATTTTTTAAATCTAGGATTTTAAACCAACCACACTGATGAAGGGTTCAGGATCGCAGAGGTACATCCAGATCCAGTTCACGTTTAATACAAATGTGAAGATAGAGATTTTGGTGTTATTCTCGACTCTGATTTGACATTTAAATATGTCATTTTAGATGACTCAACCTCACATTGCACAATACTCAATAACTGAGTCATCCTTTTCTTATTTGGTGTTACTAATGTAAAGCTTCATATACAATAACCTAAAACACAGCTTGCTCAAAGGAAAGAAGCTGTATTATACCACAAAGGCGCGGTGTAATTACACTAGGTACCTATTTTATATCGAACTAAATTACTGGGACTGAAACACATGCTTCCTCTGACACATGAAGCAAACCTCTGCATCTTTTCAAAATTCTGTGCATGCTGCGCCACAAGGCAGCGTAACACACTCAGAGGAAAGCACTATCTACCATCTTCAGCATACGTGAGCTCACAGTTCACAGACACCCGTGACTGGCTGGTATTGCTGTGATTGACAGGGGAAAGAGGGTATACCATCCCTCCCATCCATGAGAGCATGGCCAGTTTTGCTTGCTTGACTCCCAGCCATAGATGGCTGTGGCATCATCGTGATTCGAATTTGTGATCTCCAATGATATTACGAAAACTTTTCTGTTGCACCACTTGGGGCCTCTGAACACTAAACACTAAACAGTTTTTTGTATGTAAATCATACTACACTTTAGCTACAAAATTAATTTTTACAGTTCACTGGGGTTGTTCTTATAAGTGTATAAGATAATCAAAATCTTTCAGTCTTTTAAAACTATTTAATAGTTAGATTGAGTAATCGATTGAGCAGCTCTAGATTTGCCCACATTTGCATTGATTTAAACAATGACAACAAGCGTTTTCGTTAGCATTTCCCTCAAGTTTATGCCAGCATTTCCCTCAAGTTTATGCCAGCATTTCCCTCAAGTTTATGTCCAACCTGCTATGCCTGGTTACATACAGGTTAAATACAGGATGTTTTACATAATCACATATTCTGGAAGAGACTAATGTGATGACATCCACTGTTATGAAAATATGAGCAAATTCAATAAGATTTTATAATTAAAAAATCAAATCCCATTAAAAAATTCAACTTAGTAACTATTTCAAGTTTGTTTTAGTCTGGTCTTGCTCATGCACTGACTTCATGCTCATAACCAACCTTATGTCAGTATGTCCACTCTATTCTGGGCCATCTTGTTGTTTCACAAGACCTTAAAGCATGGACTATAACAGGGTGGACACTGTGATGTAAAGTTGGTCATTACACAATGTGTGATCATTTGGAAGTAAAAAAAAATGGAGCAAATATCATGAGCAACCCATATACGTTATTATTTATCTGGCAGTATAAATAAGTAACAATTTAGCTGGTTAGTATATTTTATGTTACATTTGATAAATCAATTACATAGCTTCTGTTTCAGAACGTGTACATAGAGCATCTGGAATAAAAGCTGATAACAATACGTGTGACTGCTGTTCACATTCTGACTATATCTCCACATGACACTTATCTGACATTCTCTTACTACATATGTGAATCTTGTAAAGCACTATAATCTCAAACAGAAATATCCAAAGTGCTGCTGTCATTGTATTCATCGGCACATTCATAACAGCTTGCCATTTATCATGTTCTCTGTTGATACTGTGCCAAGCATCTGTGTTGATTTGGCCACAGACCAGACTCCAATCTAGGAAGCACTCTTTCAAAAAATGACTGATGACTAGCAGGTTTGAGCTTAGGGTACTGTTTGGCTGTCATTCAAATCGCCCTCATAATTAACAAGCAACATGAAGTGTTTGCTCCGACTCCAGAGTTGGAAAGACCGCCGGATAATGTCCAAATCAGCCACCAAGTGGGAAATCCACATTTACCACAATGTGGCTCACAAGAGGTTCTGCAAACCACCAAAGCTTATCACAGGCAGGAACCAATGATTAATGTCCTCTGCTTCTTAATGTTACTTATATACTTATGTACCACAGAACAGACACTGGCTGGCTTTGCTGTGTATTTTGAGCACTGGTTTGAAGTCACCTGACTTATGAATTAAGACTATAGGCCAGCAGTTCTCAATCGGTGTGCCATGAGGAAAAGCAAAGTGTGCCGTGGAATTTTGAGGAACCCAACGTGTTCTTATTCAGGCTCATGAAATAGTATTTTTAAATACACCTATGACACTGCTTCTTAATTAAAAACATTTGCAGGAAGTCACTTTTACAATTATTTTTTATCTAAATGGCCTTTAGTCCCATTCTCAGTTTGATTTCAAAAATAAATTTAGGCCCAAGGAGGAGGATTATTATTGTAGCGACCAGAAAAGGTGGTCACTCTCTAATTGTTGTCAGTTCCACGTTGCAAGCATAAAGGTTCATGGAACTGTTAATGTTTAAGCTCATAGAACATTAGGGGCTAAATCACAATGAGCCACCATGGCTGAGACTCCTACAGTAAATGATCACCTTCGGTTAGTATTCATGATAGACATGCATCATGCATCATGTAGTTAAATAGAACAGGTAATTGACAGAGTAGTGAATGTTTTGTTTTATTTTATTTATTTTATTTTAGTATGTTGCTGTTCATGATGCCGCACTATGTCAGACAAGTTCTTGCTCTGATGCACACTTTTTTTTGCTCATTTAATACATTTTATCCTGTCTGATTTAACTGTCTGTTTGATAATTATTTGACGGTCTGCTCTAGTGCAATATGGGTCAAATCCCGCTAATGAAATTATAGCCGATCATAATGTGTGTGACATTTTTCATAATCGATAACCATCTCGAAGTGGTGTGCCTTAACATTCTGGTTAGACCTTTGATCTGACTTAGCTCCGAAAAGGTTGAAAAACTCTGCTATAGACTTCACTTTTTAAATTATTTTAACTGAAACTGTGCTGCATGTGCTTTTGTGTTTGACATGTGCTTTGGTTTTGGCTTCAGTCCTGTCTCTGCCCCTCTCTTGTCACTGGTTTATTTCCCATAGGAGTGCACTTGTTATGTAAATAACAAATAAAATGCCCTTTATTAGTGTATTTATATCCTCAAGTTCTTTTGCCTCGTGGTGAAGTCTTGTTCTGTGTCTGTATTAATCTATTTTCTACTTACGCCATTGTCTCTTTGCTGATGGAGCTCTCTAGTTTAATTTTAACTCCTGCATCATACTACGACCATGATACTTGGATTGCCCTCAATACAAATATTCACATTTAAGAATTTTCACATCTTGCCTCCGAACACACATTACAGAATCTTACAGTGCATTGTAGTCTATTTAATTTTTAGCTTTAATTATTAATGCTGCACTAATTATCAGCTGGGATAGGCCCCAGATCTATTGAAACCATCTACTGAAACTATCCTGAAACCAGGATAACGTGGTTACTGGAGATGAATGAGTGAATAATTATCAGCTTCAAAAAACAGCTGCATCACCTGTATCAAACCAGTGATGGATGAGATTTCTAAATGGACTAAATAAAGAGTGACTAGCCCTAAAACATAACCATGTCTATCTCTATATCTCTGCCTCTCACGCTTCAAATATTTTAGATGTGATGTACCAGATTATATCTGATTGATGATGACAAAAGCCCTTCATGGCTCGTGAGAGGACAACGAAAGACACAGTGACGATCTTCCATTTATCATTGTATATGGTGAGATCCAGATTCATTAGGCTCTAGACATTTATACAACCCTTTTAGGTGCACTTTCCACTTGTTAAGTCAGCAAAACACTAGATAAATCTGAATCTACCATGATGAATGGAACAGATATTGGTCTTATGATATTATAATTCCTCATATTCCCCAGAAGCTTTACTTCAGCGGAAGGATTTTCTGTTGTTAGAGCAAATTGTCAACACAACACAGTACCAGTCAAAGGTTTGGACACACCTTCTAATTCAATGGTTTTTCTTTATT
>JAOTRR010000030.1:8981001-8995756 GCA_028570945.1 Gogo arcuatus
AGATAGATAGATAGATAGATAGATAGATAGATAGATAGATAGATAGATAGATACTCACATCTAGAAATATGCATCCGGCTTTTTAGAATACGTATTTCATACTGTATATTATATTGAATAGTCAATATTAATACACATATACTGTATGTTTTCATATATTTTACTACATAGCATCTACACTCCTTAGATAATTTATTCATTCTTAACATTCTGTGCTTTCATACTAATGGTCATGAAACACATTCTCATTTCATTATGGCCTGATTTGTTGATCCACTCTGTTGGACAGGTGTCATTGCACCAGCCATTTGTGGAGTCATGCGTTGTTCATTATCTCTTGTGTATCATCATGGTCTAATTCGCTCTCAGCTTGATTAGTGTGCTCATTCATTTTGTTACAGTCTATCTGGCAGTCGCTTATCCTGCCAGCCACCAATGCTAAAATTGTCTCACTGGGTGCTTTCTGTCTGCTATGTAATACCTCAGACCTTAAATCTGGTCTGCTATGCAGAGAAAAAACTGTTAGCTTGATTATATTCAGGAATGCCAATGTTCTTTCGACCTTGATGCTTGATTTATTAGCAATCTCTTAATGATTGATTAACATTCTGTTAAAAGCATCATTTAGATATTATGATTCCCAAACATTTTTTTCTTAACTGTGGTGGCTAATTTTTTATCAACTCCCTACAAAGCATACAAAGCCAGATCTGCCATCAGCTCGAAATGGTAGAATGGCGATGAAGGCAGAATAATAAGGATGGAATGGGAAGTGAAAACCACCTCCACCATTAAATAACAAACTGGAGAAGGAGCCCCATCTGTTGTTTGTGCATGGCTGCATACATAAAGCACAGCTGGTGCTGAAAAAGGGAGGAGGAAGAGACATAGCTTTGCCTTAAACCCTCCACACTGTTAACTCCCAACATCTCCATGCATTCACTGGATCATTTTGGCATTGTGTGACTGGATCAGCTTGGCATCCTTACAAATGCTTTATTTAATCATATGACATGCAAATACACTTCAAATCTCACAGTCAGTCCTGGTGCAACAAGTGCCACAGTCTCAGAAATCATATAAAGTGCTTCCCTGTGCTTTTCACATCTCCAGCTCCTGCAATGACATGGATGTGCTTAAAAACCCCAAAGTCTTCCCTAATGCCCTGATCATCTTCTCACTTTGAATTAGTTACATAAGCAATGTAAAAATAATCGTACAGCTTGAACAGCAGCTCTGACTCAGATCATCTTACCATGTAGCAGTTTTTTAGTCTAAGTGCCACCCTATTAAATTTTGTTGCCACGCAACCCGAGTAGATTAAATGGCTTCCCCACTGCTTTCTCACCTGGAAACACAATTAGAGTGTGTTCTGAACCATACAAGGCCGACGCTCTGGGGAACTATAGATTTAAGTTAGACCTTGCACCATTCTCACCATTCTCTCATTTGGTCTTTGCTTCAGCAAATCTCTGACTGGGCTTAATAATGCACACCAGACCAGTGAGAATGAGTGTCATGAATAACTTTCCTGCTGACAGGAGCTGATTGAAAATGCTACAGAGAGACAAACCAGCACTAAATTGACAGATTTCCTCCTCTTGTGTGGCCACTGCCTAAATCAAACCTTGGTGTACTGGGCGAAATCATATCTCCAGGCTCCTGACAGCTCCCAATTATCTCATTGATTCAGGAAGAGAGTGTGGTTAGCTTGACACAAACTGTCACTGCACTGAGCTTTTGGTCACTGCTGATCCATAATAGCAGCTCCAGCTAGCAGAGATGCTTCAGAGATCTGAGCTTCTGTGACCTCCTAGGGCCTACACTGCAAATATGCCCACTGATTAGACACAAAGTTGGAGCTAGCAAAAAAGGTCTTCTGACCACAGTGTAAGAAATTAATGATGTTCCAGCTATATAAAATTACTTACTTACAAAGGCCCAGATGCTAACATGACTGAATTGTGACAATAGTTACCTTTTAACACTTAACCATTAGTAATTATTTGTGTCTATAAATAAGACAATTTGAAGTGGTTATGTTTTGTTTCACAGTGGCGTTCATGTTACCACATTTAGTACCATTGACTCTGAAAAGATAAGATCTCTGTTTTTGATTTGAAGTGGTGAACAAACACATACGATATGCGATCCAAAAGTTCCAAGACTGTTCCTGTCGCGAACCAACGGAGCACAGCAAGGTCATGCATGTGCAGTAGGAGCGAGCAGTAACTCTCGTGACTCAGTATGCCATGTAACGTTGCGCTGTCAACATCAGGACCTGTGTTACACGCTTTTTTGGGACAATGTGCACATTTGTGATTTACACAATGCACAAACATTTGCAAACACAACGGAAACCCTTTAAACGCTTAAGCAAGCCTACGGCAATGAAGAAATGAGCCGGGCAAGGTGTTTTGAGTGGCATTTGCACTTCAAGAGGGGCAGGATGTTACTGATGGATGAAGTTCTGCCCCTCTTGATGCACGAATGCCACTCAAAACACCTTGCCCAGCTCATTGCTTCATTGTCATAGGCTTGCTGAAGCATTTCCAGGGTCTCCGTTGCTGATTCCTTGAGTTTAACACGGAATTTAATGTTTGCTCTCTGGTCCATAGTAAAATCGTAAATGCGCACATGCATGTTGTCACAAAAATGCGTGTAACACAGGCCCCGATGTTGACAGCGCAACGTCAGGCAGCATACTGAGTCACAAGAGTTACTGCTCGCTCCTGCTGCATGCACATGATCTTGTCGTACTCCATTGGTTTGCAACAGGACCAGTCCCAGAACCTTGTATGTCTCCATCCAATTATCTGTATATATATCCTGTTTCTGTAGTCAATCAAAAATCTGTGAAAACCTATGAAAACTATTCTCCTTATCAATGAGCTGCCTTCAGCTAAATAATTTACATAAATACCTGTGATATGCATTGGATAAGCTGCAAAAGAGAATCTGTACAGATGCTGCAGCTGTTCATGTTTTTTTTAAAAAAACAGGAGTCGCTGATGTAGTTTTTTTTATATGCTGCTAAGTATTTTTTGAGTGCTTGGTTAGATCCACTGAAATACTTTGCTGAAACCACATCCAGACCACAGTCTTCCAGGTGATGACTCCTGCTGTTTATCACATTTACTCTAGCCTCACAGATGCTAGAGAAATTAAATGCCCGATCTTTCTTTAACTATTTGCCCATAATGACTTTAACCTTACCCTACATGAATCCCTATGCTGCATTTCATAGTACAAGAATAGAGTCTAACAGACAGTAGAGTCAGTATTACTCCTCATAATGTCTAACTGGCTCAGTCATACAGCTCACATATTGACTCACAAGCTGGCTGTTATGTTTATGAGACAGCTGTTGTTTACTGTTTACAGGACAGCTGGATCTTAGTGCCCATGTCAAACCTCTTGATGACTTTGTCCACTATTGGGGGAAAATGCCAGGCTCTATAACTGACTGAGTTGTTGTCGCACAGTGGCTGATAAAAAAGATTTGTCCTTCCACCGAGTCTGTGTTCCATGTGACTCTGTTCTAGAGGCATTAATATTATTCTTCAGGTCTGAAGAATATACTTTTATATTAGGGCTGTAACACAATGCCACTATCTGTATCTGTATCTTTATCTGTTTAGTACTCCAAATATTAGTATACAGTATGTATTTGGAATTAAACCCAAAGTGAGCACAGCCTAACTTGAAAGGCCTTTACAAAATACCACTAAGCAACCAGAAACACTGGGAGGGAAAAGAGAAAGAAATACCAGCACTATCAGCATGCTCTGTGAAGTCTGGCTCTGACAGTTCATAATTGGTCTCCAATGGAAAAGAGCGTGCATGGGCCAATTCCTTTTTTTAATTTAATTCATGCAGTTATTATCTTGTTTGTACTTGCCTGTGATATATTCTAATGAATTTAGTGGGTTCTATTTCAAAAAGTTTAACAAACTAGTAGTCTAATTTAAAAAACTGCAACTCTGACCAGGCAGTTACTAATGATGAATGATTGAATGATGCAAACGCATTGTGCAGCTCATGAATTTCATATCTAACAACTCACTTATGCTCGCATGAAAGTAAAAACCTCCCACTCACATGACTTTTTACTGTATTTACCTAGGGACACAAACCTCTAGCCATAATCAGATGCACTGTTAACATTTCTGGCAACCTTTCTTTTTAACAAAAAATAACTTTTTTTTTTAAATGAATAGTGCATCTCCTATTCATATCTATATTAGTATTCAGTTATATGAAAAAAATGAAAGAATTCTGTAAAGGCACCACAGTTATCATATACAGAGGTATAATATTTTCCTTACAGTTTTCCAAAAACATGTGATATATTAAATCCATGTTGTATCATATTTTATTTAGGATTTACTGTTTATCAAAGCTATATTGCAATATAGTCCAGTTCCAGGTGTATAATACTCCAACATATTGCTCAGATATATTTCATATACTAGAGAAACCTTTACATTTTGAGACTAATCTCTACATATAGAATCAAAACTGATGTTACTCCTTACAGCTGAGCGAAATTTCCTAACATATGTATATGATCTACAGACAAACCACACTATAAGCAGCCAATTATGAATGCCAATGTGTGGAAGGGTAGAGAACAGTCTTTGCATATTAACTAAACTCTTTAAGAATCTGGGATTTATATAGGTTGTTAGATCATGAGAGAATGATTTTTTTCTGAAATCATTTGACAACAAGCAATTTCACACAAACCATTCATTAGGTGTGAGAAAGTATTTATATTATGTGCAAAGACAACACCAACTAGGTGATATAGCCAAGCTATTCCTTGTTATTGATTGTGCATGTTTTCCACACGTCATTAAGCCTGTATCTAGATGCACTCTTATTGCACACTAAAGAAATAGTGTCAACAAACAATAAAAAGCACATTTGATTTAAAACATTTATATGCAGCAAAACCATTAGTTTTATATCCATTATGGGCTCGATAATGGTGGTCATAAGTGCACAACATGCGCTAATTTGTGTACGAGTATTCAGAACTTTAGTGTATGAACATGAATCCTTTAAATGTGCTTTACTTGCTGCTTCCCTTTTTCCTACTTCAGTTTCACAGCCTGCTGTGCTTTTGTTTTAACTTGCAGAAAGCCATTGTTAGATCCTAATTTAGTTGCTGCTGACACAGAATAATTTAAGCATATCCCATAATGCATGATTGACCCTCACTATAACCCTGATTATTGCTCTCTTAGAAAATAAACAGATTGACTGTTTTTGTCCAGAGGAAAAATGAGACATAGATCCAACTGCTATAATTCAGAGCTAACATTTTGTCAGTAATGAAAGACTTGCAAGTGTTTGTAATAACTTTATTTCTTCAACACCACATGTGTCTATATCATGTATGCACACTACATGTGTAACACAATGACACTATCTGTATCTGTTTAGTGCTTCAAATGTCCATATCTGTATTCGGATCCAAACACAAGTCTGTGTGACCTGAAACAGAAGTTTTTGTTGTTGTTGTTGTTGTTGTTGTTGTTGTTGTTTTTAACCCTAACTCACTGCCCCTGGATACTAAAAAACACTGGAGGAAAAAAAAAACATTAGTCTCAACTAGACATGTGTGCAGATTGTTTTAAATGTACATGTCTTTAACATTTTCTAATGAATTTTCTAATGAGTCCTATTTCCCAAAATATACACAAACTAGTAGCCTAATTTAATCCAACATGACTCTGACCACTAATGCATCGCATATTAAAAAGTGTGGTCTTGGTTTCTCCATATGAGCTTCATATCTGACCAATCACTTGTGCCTCCTATTCGCACAAGCTTTTTGTCGGAACCCATGGGATCCCAGTCCCAGTTCAGTCTCAACCAGACACCTTGTGAACCTTTCTGACAAAAAAAAAAACACCTAATAGTGCACCTCTTATTCATATCTGTATTTGTATCTGTTTCGAATGCATTATCTGTTAATTCCAAGTAATGTATTCATATTTGGATGCATCCTTAGTGTACATGGAATACTCATTTACTGTATAAAAGTTTAGAAAAGTCATTTAGTTCATAAAACTTGTATGTACATTAATTCAAGAACAATCTGTTTTATATTCTGGCTTTCCAACAGAGAAAATCGATTATTATAACTACACACATTTGGCACCTGAGTGCATTAGTAATAATTCATGACTGACAAGGATAACACATTTGCTGTTAATTTTCCATCGCCAGCTAACAAGATGACAGCTATTATACAAGAGGTCTGAATGTTTGATTTAGCATTATGAACAAAAGGCTTCCACCAGAATCAATAAGATTTGCATAAAATGCTTTATAATGAGCTCACAGTCTGCTCTCACCTTGACAGAGATTTTCCCTTCATCCTTTGGCAGATGTGCAGCCAAGAACCAGTCTCCAGGGAGAGGGCTGGTAACATTGAACACCCCGGTAGTACGGTTGGGCAGCGTCCATGTCAGCGTGACAGCAAAGGAGCCTGGGACAACGGTGTCCTTCGGGAAATGGGTGTTCAAGGGGTTGATGACCGGCGGGGCTCCCGACCTGAAATACCTGCCAACCAAAGTAGACACATTTTTAATGTATGGCGGAGCATAGACAGGAAGAAAGGATGAATATTATGAGGCATAATCCATCACTGTTTATTTCTATCTAAAGTTCTGATTTACTAAAATTATATCTGTGCTCATCTCATTACTATTTTCATAAATCAAGCAAGCAATAAGCTCAGCACATTTAATTAGATTTTTAGATTTGGGTGAGCAAGCAACACTCTGAGAGAGAGAGAGAGAGAGAGAGAGAGAGAGAGAGGAAGTCAAATGGAATTCAAAATACGCTCCAATTTCTTTCCCCTTTTACAGGAAGCTAAACAAAGAACCGTGACTAATACTAAATTATGCATGAACTAAACTGAAATGTAAAATAAATATTCCAACATTGTGCTACTTTTAATGTTTAGAGGAACGATCCGGAATTTGGCAGGTATTCAAGCGGAACAATGCTTTTGCTATGCTGTAATCTAAGCTAAAGTGGTGAAAAATGATACAAATCAATGAGTGGAATGGTCATGTGTTTTTTGAGTCTTTTGTTATTTATTTTTATGTGAGAGACAGAGGGCTAAACCGATGCCTTTCTCCTTCAGTGCTGCCATTCAAGATTAAAAAAGAGGTCTGACAGCCGGAATCTGCCACGGATCACATGACATGAAAGCCTTCACCTTCCGTGATTTCTTCCACTTAGCCCACTGATCCTGTAGTATGTCAATTGGAATCCTGTCAGGCTTCAAATGCTAAATACTCTTGTGAATAGGAATCACAATAACAGCTGACAATTGCTTTCCCGCTCTCATTTTTATTTTTATACTATGTAGGAGACTGAATGAAGTAGTAATGTGGCCGACTTAAATTATACAGTGTGTTTGAACACTGTGTGATGAAATGAACACTTATTATCTTTGTGTGTATCTTGCCCTCAGTGAGTAGCTGTGTGCTCTGTAGTGTGCTTCTCAAATCCATGAATATTTAACAATACAAGTCCATGTGCAAATGCAGCAGCACACTGTAATGATATCTTCTTCAAGAGGATCACTGTAGATGTGGTGGGATTTTTTTCCCTTCCTGTCCCACACAGACACTATCCCAGAGCGGTATAGTGTTCAGATCTCGGGGTCTAGGGTCTTTGGCAGATAACTCCAACTGCAACTGTAGGGTTGTTTGAAAAAATCATGCCATCCTCCTCCCTCTCTCTGTGCACCCGAGGAACTCGTATGTCTGAAGCATGTCAGTGCAGGGAAGCTTTTGTCCTTGTGGTGTACAGGTTTATTTTTGTCCCTGAGTAAAAAAGACTGTGGCTGAGCAGAATAATGTGGGCTGTGTGAGTATAAATTCATACAAAACACATCTTATTTTCAGTGTGATTGTAATACATGGTGATTAAACAATACCAGATAAGATACTAGATTATAGTGGATTAAAGATACCATGAAATGGAGAAACCTTTTAAAGCAATGAAGTTTTTGTAGTGGAGTGTATTATAAAATAAAATGAGCCTGATTACCCATGAGTCAGATTTTTATCCCATTGTGTATCTCACACTGCAATATGTATCCTAATGAGAAACTTGAAACACGCATAATTTTGGACACACTACATGCTTTATCTGTTGCGTACCCAATTAGAATAATTTTATAAATCAGAAATAGCTATGTAAAATTCAGTAAAGCTCAATCTGGTTTTAAACCCATTATGAAACTGCTATGTCATCTCACAAAAGTGGGTAAAAAGCATTCCCAGAACTCCACATAAGTCATAATTCTGTATCATTAAAATGAACAAGGATCATAATAACATATAAACAGTGAGTACCACTGGTATAATGTTAGCTTCAAATATTTTTTCAGGAGACACTTACTGATGTCTATGAGTTAGACTAGCAAATTACTATAATCACTTAAAGACCTAATCATACACAAATACAGTCTTTCAGGTAAACATCATTCAAGTGTTCCATGTAATTGTGTAGCCCTATCAAAGTGGGTCATGAATAAAAATCAAAAGATGACTTCGAACATGGTATCATTGCTGGCAGACCACCCAATTTTTAGGTGTGCAGAAATATAGGAACAGATCATTTTAAAGTAAATTAAAGTAAATTTCACTTTATATTTGGTTGCTTGCAATCAAACCGGCAACCCACTGACATCACCCACACCACCACTGACATGTTGCCAGTGTGTTTTGGATCGTTGTCTTGCTGCATGTTGAAGTTCCTCCCAATTAGATTGGATGCATTTCTCTGTAAATTTGCAGACAGAATGTTTCTGGAGACTTTTGAATTCATTCTGCTGCTACCATCATGAGTTACATCATTAATAAAGATTAGTGAGTCTGTTCCAGAAGCAGCCATGCAAGCACAAGCCATGACACCACATCCACCATTCTTAACTGATGAGCTCGTATGTTTTGGATCATGAGCAGATCCTTTCTTTCTCCACACTTTGGCCTTTCCATCACTTTAGTAGAGGTTAATCTTGGTTCCAGAACTTTTGTGGCTCGTCTCTGTATTTCTTTGCGAATTCCAATTTGGCCTTCTGATGGCCTTCTTACTGCTGATGAGTGGTTTACATCTTGTGCAATGACTTCAATCAAAAGATTAATTTTCCCTCTTTCTGAGCTTTAAAATGACTTGCTTTTCTCAAACAGCTCTCTGGTCTTCATGTTGGTTTATCCATTATAACAACAACAGCAGTCTTCACAGGTGAAATCCAGGGCTCAAGAGAAGAACAGACATTCAGAGCTATTAATAGGTATTAATGGTTTAAACAATCAATCTAAAAGGCACAACTGTGTAACAAGAAACAACTGTCAGTCACGTGTTCCAATATTTTTGATCACTTGAAAAATGGATGGGTTCAAACAAAATGTGCCATGTTCCAAGTTGTTTAACACATCTAGATGCAAATATTAGGAAACGAAAGCTGAAATTCTGATCTATCGTTTCATATTCATCTTTTGATCTCAAACCCAAATGTCTTCAGTGTGTAACAAAAAGAATGAATTGGCCTTAATGTACCAATACTTTTGGAGGGGACTGTGAATGTTACTGAAAGCATGTGTGAAAACATTACTTGAAAGAACTGAATCACTCCAAAGCAGTAATATTCCAAGTAATGAACTAAGTCCATGATTTAAGTGTGTGTAAAAACAAAATAACTCATTGTGCCATGTATAGATTGGGGTGTTTGTGCTTAAAGGTGCAAAATATAGGGTGGTGTTAATGCAAATTATTTAATTTAAACACCCATAGTGTGATCAATCACAGCCTAAATGGCACTACCAGGATAACGATTGTATGTGTAAATGAATACACCTGAAGAGTAAAGTATTAAATGTGCAGTTTAAAGAAATGCGGTAAATAAAACCATTGATTAATTATCATTAAATTATGACTTAGGATCTCAAAATAACAAATAATTACTTAATTATGAGTTAACTTTCCTTAAATTAATTAATTAATTAATTAATTAATTATTATCTAAAGGTTTGAACAGTTTTTCAACCCCTTGATCAACCTTATACTTGATATATAATTATGTGGACATCTATCAGGAACAAATAACACATCCAGAAACCACATATAAAACAGTTGTTTCCTTCCATTATTTTATTTTATGTGACATTATTTATGCAATGTATAAAAATAAAACTTTTGGCATTCTTAGTAAATTAGGGAGCAAAGTGAGTGAGGAACCCTTTGTTAATAATAGATTCAACTCTTTGCTCTTTGCTTTAATCCATAATTAGCATTTTCTGATGTGGTATTCCGTTAAATAAGGTATTTTAAAATAGGTCTGCACATATTTGCTTCACTGGTTATCTGGACCCTGGTGGAGCTGACACTAGCTGTGCCCCAGCATTCTGGCGATACAGCACTTATTTATGCTGCTGCGTCCTGCTCCATATTAAGAGTACTCAGCTCTTCCCCCTGTAGGATCCAGGTGTCTCACTGCTGCTCCTAACCCTTCTGTTCATATATTAAGTGTTATCCGTGCACCTGCACCCTGCAGTGGAAGTTAAATCATTCAAAATACCCTGAGACAAAAAACTAATTTAACCTCAGCAATGTCCGGGGGCTAATTAGATGCCAAGGCACTGCTTTTCTATATTGTCTTGCTTTTATCTTTTACATTTACACAACAAATGGTTGTCACTTCCTCTGTGATTCGTGCACTACTGGCTGGCCTGAGACTTGCTCCAAATCACCAGCTTCATTATCAGATGCAGGTCATGTCAAAGTCTGTTATGAACCAATAAGCACATAATATGGCACAATAATGCGACATATGTCAAATGTTGGACATGTTGGACAAAGCCTTTAGCAAACATGACCAGGGTTGCGTTTTCCAAAAACTCATGAATCTTATATAGTGTATAACAAACAACTTAATGAAAGTCTTCCGAACCTGTTTTGCCATTATTTCCCAAAAGCTGAAATTAACAGAGATTTAACTAAAAGTTCTCCAGCTCGATTGTGGTAAGAAGCAGAACAAGTCAATAGTCAAAAATCAATTCAAAGTCTGGAGGTAACTTGTATACATGGATCAGCAAGTGGGACAGCAAACAGTCAATGAACAGTATTTTTAAATGGCAGAGACCAGATGTAAGCATAATCAAACAGAAATAACACTTGGAAGCAAGGAAGACAAGAGAGGTGCAAGAAAGAGAGAACCAAGTTATATTATTTTCTAAATGGTAGGTTGTCATGCAGAGGAAAAAAAATAAAAAAGAGAGATTTTTATAGATGTATCACAGTAAAACTGGCAATTATTCCCACAAAACAATTCATACTAGATGCAGAAACTAGATACAGAAACGTTTTATCAGTGATCAGGAAGCTACGAGGGAAATTATGTGGAAATTTTAATTGAATATTTGCAATTCTTGCAGAGCATCACAGCTCTTAGAGGCACAATAAGAAAAGCCTTCAATATACAGTAGGTACCATCTATCTTGCCCACTGAACAAGGGGAGTGTATACTGTGACCAAGACTAATGACCAAAAATGAATAAACTATACTTTCCTTTAGGATGCACAGACTTATTTAGGTTACACATTATGTTTGTGTGGTAGTATCAAATAGACATATAGAGGAAATCCACTATGACCATGTAGCAAACCACTTCTACTTCCCATAGGGTGTATATTTGATTGCAGCACAGAACTGGGACAAACAGCTCCACTTGGCAGACTCTGTTTCCACCCTTGGTCCATAATCACCATCATCTGACTTCCTATATTAGAACAATCAGCATATGAGCTTAATTAGTAAAGACCAGCTATATAATTAGAGTTAATTGTTTTGTTAGGTGAAATATTTTTGTTGCTTTGAACTTTTTAAACTACATTATATCCAAATAAAGAAGCACTCAGTGAATAAAGAATGCGTCATGTTAGTTTACAAATGAGTTTGTGTAATATTTTAGTTAAAACAAGTTTTGAGAAGTGTTCATTAATTAAAGAACTCTCGTAATCTGAAGTTAACAAAGCATTACGAAACTTTCTTGAAATGAAGCCCAGAGCAGCTGACACATTACATCACACTCTGAAAGGTTAAAGAGAGTAGAGAGAGCAGAGAATGGGTTTAGGGAGAAAAGGTTCATTTGTTAGGATGTGGCAATATTTGGCTCTCTTTTTTTCCTGATATGACTTATAGTCCTTTACTGTTAGTGTGTGGACAGCAGTTTTAACTGGAAGGCCAATACTTCGTTACACACGCCTAGTGCTGTACTTTAACCCTTTTAATCCTTATGATTCAATTAAGCTTTAAAGCATTTTTTAGTAAACACGCTGAAACTAATAGGAAATGTATGTAGTTAGGAGAGTGAGGAATGTATGTCTAATTCCACCAGCAGGTCCTGGGAGTTTAATAAAAAAAACGATTTATTATACCAACCAATAAACTGAACTTACAGCTCACCCTCTTATCGCCTAAAAATGTTAATACTGCACAGACTAGAGCACTTTAATACTAGCGGCACACAAACACTGAATTACAAAAGGTTAGATGCATCCACACTTGCCTGCAGCTACAGAATGATGCATAATCCACACAGCTACATAGATACAGAGTCACAGAGACCAAACAACCAAAGTTTGAAAACAGGTTCAAAACGAAACCCCAGGAGCTTTTGTGTTCTTGTCACTTGTCTTGCAATTTATGACTTGATTAAGTTTGTTGATGTGCTCAACCTTTGAATCTGATATTATGGAAATGAATGGCATAAATCTCGCTGTTCTTGTTCTCGTCTAAACAAACAAGCACAGAATACAGATTGGGTCTGAGACATTAATTGAGGCAAGGGTTTGTTTCACTGTCTCACATTGTAAAGGTGCACAGAGCGACTGGTGCTTCAGTGAGCCATATGATAGGAATTAAACTCTAAAATATCAGCGCAATAGTGTAACTACAATGAAGGCAATACATCATTAAGAACCAGTCAGGGGCTTCAGACTTACATTTCTCAGTCTTGTAGATACTTTTGCTATTACTTTCACTGTTATAGGAGTCAGTGAATAACATGCTTTAAGATGAATAGCTGAATGATAAAGATGGGACTATAAGGGGTTAGTTTGAATCTGGATTGTGAGCTCCCTAGCTTTTTATATACATACCTTAAAGTATAAACTAAATTCCACACACCCACATATTTTATGAACATTATTTAAATGTATACAATAATATTTTGTCTATTTATTACAGCTATAAATCTTTCTATTACAGAACTTTCCACAAGCAGAAAACATTTTTAATCCAAGTGAACATTGTTTATAATAATACTTGTTTTTTATTTTGGATTTAACCCATTCAATTCACAGAACTAGGCTAAAATAGGCTAATAAGTCAATAATAAATATAATAACTTATAATGGTGATATAATGATGATATAATAATTGATAATTGTTATTTTCACCATTGTAACTAAATTTACAATATAGCAAACCCCCTGGATATGCTCTATAGATCGCAGGACAATCTGAGAACCACTGATCTACACCATTCAGATCCTTACTACCAGTAGTCTTTTGTGATTTTCCATGTAAAGAATAAAGTCATAAATATTACATCATCGTTCCTAGGATAACAGGCCGACCCTTAACACAAAGCGTTGGTGAGACCTCAGGAGTTTTGCTACACTCCAGTTCCTGGGTGTATGCTGGGCCTAATTAGAGTTGTCATGGTTAGTCCAACACTAAGATATTGATCACAACGCCGAGGCGTGTGGCTGCTTTCCACTATCCCCTAGTCATCTCACTGCATTTCCGCCTTCCCTACAGTGTTATCCTCCCCGCTTTATCTCTCCCCAGCACTCAACAGCATCCTCGTTTAATTACCATCTCATTGTGGCACCCCCTGCTTGCTTTCTGACAGCTGAATTGACAGAATGAGTGCCTAGCCTCGTACGTTATCACAGCAGTAATGGGACCTCATGGTGGTGGTTGGAGAAGTAGGGGGTTAGGGGTGAATAGCAGGAGAAAAAAAATAGGGAAAAGGTTCAGCAAAGTGCTTTAATTAGTAACTTGCCATTCTGCTTGTATTTACTGCAAATGTTGTGGGAACACAAAAGTGCCAGGTTTGGCTTTAAAGTAGAATGAAGAATGAAGTCCCACTTTACTAGCTGTAATTTTGTGTAAAACTTAACTTTCAGTTGAAATAAGTGACATTCAAGCAACCTTTTATGTAAATAAATAATAACTATACCTATTCATCAATATTTAATAGTGTTTACTAACAGATTCTACATAGACTTACCAGCCACTTTAATAGAAACCCCTGTACACTTGCACATTCATGCATTTATCCAAACAGTCAATCATGTGGCAGTAGCACAGAGCATAAAATAATGCAGATACGGGAGAGGAGAATGGCCAGACTGATTCAAGCTAACAGGAAGGCGACAGTAACTGAAATAACCACTCTTTACAACCGTGGTAAATAGAAATGCATTTCAGAATGTACAAATCATGGGACCTTGAGGAAGATGAGCTTCAACAGCAGAAGACCACATCAGATTCCACTCCTGTAAGCCAAGAACAGAAATCTGAGGCTACAGTGGGCACAAGCTCATCGAACCTGAACAGTTGAAGATTGGAAAAAGACCAGGCAATGTTATATACTGATATTTATTATATAGACATGAGTGTTTTACTGGGAAATACGCCACTCGTATTTTT
>JAOTRR010000030.1:9104890-9121694 GCA_028570945.1 Gogo arcuatus
AGAAACTGATAATTTTGCAGTGGTCTCTTAATTTTTTCCAGAGCTGTATATATATGCACATACATATATAATTATTTTCAACAAAAATACACGTGCCTCTATTATTGGCACCCCTGGAAATTATAGTGAACGCAATGTAACTGAAGCATGTTTCAAAAGCATGTTCCATTTAAATTGGACATTTTTGAGTTGAATTTTCAAGCTGTAATCCATGACTTCCTTATATATAAGGCAGCAAGTCAACAGTCAGTTCTCAAAAATGATGTGTTGGAAGCAGGAAAAATGGGCAAGTGCAAAATTTGAGTGACTTTAACAAGGGCTCAAATTGTGATGGCTAGAAGACTGGGTCAGAGTATCTCCAAAACAGCAAGTCTTGTGGGATGTTCCCGGTATGCAGTGGTTATATTGTACCAAAAGTGGTCCAAGGAAGGACTTCTGGTAAACCGGCAACAAGGTGATTAGCACTCAAGCCTCAGACGCGTGGGGAGCCTGTATGGTCCAATCCCACAGAAGAGCTACTGTAGCACAAATATCTGAAAACGTTAATGCTGGCTATGATAGAAAGGTGTCAGAACATACAGTGCATTGCAGCTTGCTGCATATGGAGCTGCGTAGCTGCAGACCGGTCAGAGTGCCCGTCTGACCCGTGTCCACCACCAAAAGCACCTACAATGGTCACATGAGCATCGGAACTGGACCATGGAGCAGTGGAAGAAGGTGACCTGGTCTGATGAATCACGTTTTCATTTACATTATGTGGACAGCTGGGTGTGGGTGAGTCGCTTACCAGGGGGAAAAGATGGCACCAGGATGCACTATGGGAAAAAGGAAAGCTGGCTGAGGCAGTGTGATGCTTTGAGCAATGTTCTGCTGGGAAACCCTGGGCCCTGGCATTCATGTGGATGTTACTTTGACACCTACCACCTACCTAAACATTGTAGCAGAGCAAGTACACCCCTTCATGGCAACAGTATTCCCTAGTGGCAGTGGCCTCTTTCAGCAGGATAATGTGCCCTTCCACACTGCAGAAATCATTCAGGAATAGTTTGAGGAGCATGGCAAAGAGTTCAAGGTATTGAATTGGCTGAACTAAAAAAAAAAAAAAAAAGGAATTTTTGAAGAGTAAGTCTTTTCAAGTTAGGTTATTAAGGACATTTGCTAGATAAATGGTAGAAATGAGAACAAAAAGACAAATATGAGGTTAGTATTTGGAACTGAAGGAGTATGTAACATATTATTGACAAGGTTAGAGCTTTGTTAATTTACTTGGCAAAAAATAGCACATAATATCTAATAAAATATATGCAGCCTGCTTACTGAAATAAGGTTTGGTTACAGTAAGTAAGTAAGTAAGTAAACTGGACCTATATGAGGCACATCCTATATAATTCTATATCATATTGATTAATAATCACGTTAGAGCGCAGGTTTGTAGTACGTGTGCGCAATCAATAGCCGCTATGACTTATGGGAAATGAAGTCTTTTAGCGGACCACAAAACGCAAATGGACAGAAGGAAAACTACATTTCCCATAATCCCCTGATACAGCGTTTCTCAGCTGGGCGCAGCAGCGTGAAGCCTGAACCGGCCGGTGTGGTGCTGAGAGAGAGAGAGAGAGAGAGAGAGAGAGAGAGAGAGAGTAACCCGGCTGAAATTGAGCTGTTTTTAACACTTCAGCGTTTGGTTTCATACTTCAACGTTTTAAAAGCGGCTTGGTGTTAAAGTGAGTCATAATGTCCTCTGGTTGTCAGTTATTTTAAACATTTCGTGTGTTTGTGGTCAGGTTTGGAGCTTGTGCAGCATGTGTGTGTGTTAGTGTGCTGTCTCAGCACAGACCAGCCCAGTTTACCACAGCCCGGATCAATTAGTGCTAAAGTAGCAAATAACAGATGCTGTTAACTTTAAGGGGTGTCTTAAAGCTTTTTCTTTTCTTTTTTTTCCTTTAGCACTTCTCTATTCAGTCTACTTTTATGTAAATTCTTACATTAAGCACTTACCTAGTAGATATGACAGTGTAACACAGTGAGGTCACTGGGATTAGTCACGTGCACCTTTATGTCTCTCATATATTGGTGTGGTGTTGGTGCTGGGATTATACTTTGGTTTTTATTATTATTATTATTATTATTATTATTATTATTATTATTATTATAAATCCTATCTCAAATCATCTCTCCCCTCTCTTCACACATTTTTAGAAATGTCTTCTAGTTCTTCAGGATGATGCGAAGATCAAGAATCAGCATTAAACCTAACTTCAGGCCTGGAAATCGAACTGGTACAGAGGGTGAACAGGTCTCCCAGAGGGTGAGGGAAGCAGGTGACACCTTACCAGCAGTTGAAGCTGAAGAAGTGGCAAGACCAGCACCATCTGCCCAGCAAAATGTAGCACTTATAGAGCGTTCTGAGGATGTGGGTATTAAAGATGCCCCTGAAATGCTGTCAACGATGAACCAGTAAGTATTTCCTGCCTGGCAGTGACTGTTAGTGTATACTTTTTAAAAGAATTTTTTATTAAGTTCATGTTAAAAAAAAATGGGAGTGCATGCTGACTCACTGATTACATGATGTTATATGGAGAGTTTTCTTTGCTCACTCTTTAATGTAGAAACAATGGAGCACCCTCTAGTGGAGCTATCACTCCATCTGCAGCCCCACATAGAAGAATGAGGATCTCAGCTGCTCCAAAACTCCACGGGCCCAAACTTACTTCTGCACCTCGAATTCGACCGTGTGCCAGTATGCCTAGCTCGGCCCCATCACCCCTGCCCAATGAGGAACGTGTCCAGATCCATGATTCAGTTTCTGAAGCTCGGGCTTCTGTCTCAATAATCTCTAATGATCTGCCTGAATCAGGGACACCTAGAAAATCCACATCTCCTACAAAACTGCCTTTGCAGTCTTCCACAAGGACTCAGTCATCATCTCCATGTATTCCTTCCACCTCTGGTCTTCGAAAGTCTCCAGTTCAAAGGACACAGTCAGTGGAGGATTCTCCACCATCTCCACAACCTGGTCAGGTTCCTCAGCAACCACCACAAGAACCAGGACCCCCTGAATGTCCATCTTCATCTGATCTGTCTTCAGTTTGCATCAAGTTTTCCCATTTTGATAAGGCGGGTTCTTCTGAGATGACTGAAAAATCCTCAGACAAAGAAAGGATATTAAGGGCTCTTAAATTGAAGGAACTTATGAAGATCGAACGGAGAAAAGATATTCAGGTAAATTGAACCTGAGAGACCTTTATTTTAAACCGTTTATATATTATTCTGTCTTGAATATAAATTCCTTGCAAATGCAGTTAGTACCAGTGAGTTCATATTTATCAAGTTAATTTTTCTTTTTATCCATTAGATGGAGAAGAGAAGGGTTGGTCATAAAGAGTACACAGCCGTGGACCGCAGTAAAATGACCATGAGGGACCTTATCTATTACTTACCCAATACCAGCCCTATGAGGTAGGTGCCTACTATTTATTTATTTATTTATTTACTTACTTACTTACCCCATAACCTAAATCTGTGTGCCTGATATGCTTTTTAGAGCATCACCTCATGACATTTTTTATTTTTACACAAAACAGTGCTTTTAATTATTTACATATTAAATCATCTGCGGTCCTCCATCAATTTAACAGGTCTTCAGTAGTGCATGAGGAGAATGAAGCAGAGACCATTATTCCACCTTCACCCAAGTAAGTTACATCACATCATTGCACATAGCAAATGTTCGTAATGTCCGATTATTTTCTTATCGTTAGTCACAGCTGTGCAGCTCTTGCACTTGTATTTTTATGAACTTGGTAAAGGATGGATCAATATGAAAAATATCCTTTTGTTTATATTTTAGAGGCACTAGAACAGGCATTTTCTGATCCCTGATTAAATAATAGTAGCCACGCTCCCTACTGTCAACCACAGCTTTTTAAAGTCTTAAATCTTCAGGATTTCTTTTCCAAACCAATGTTCAAATCAAATCCTATGAGTGGCATTAAAAACGTAGGCATATGAGATGTAATATAATCTAATTTATATACAGCAAATTAGAGGTATAGTTTCTTCTGCCAGACTACATAAGGTAGTCTAATGATTGAGCAAAGTCCCGTTCTGTGTACAGCTTCAAACCACCCGCAGTGTGCAAAGTATCTCAGCAAATATAAGGTACATACTGAAGAGTTGACAGATTTGCTAATACCAGTGGCAGTTTAACCAGAATCCAGCACAACAGCTTAAAACAAAACTAGGACATTGCTAAAGTGAAATTAAAATATAAGCTGAATGTACTGTATATTTGTACAGTTTCGATGTGTAAAAAGATCCGTAAATCTTGATAATGCTAGTCATCTCTGCTCATTTCTTTCTTAGAATAAAATTATTGTTAACTATTTAAGGTAAGTTCTCAATACAGTCTAGTGAAATACTGATCTTTTGTCTCACCTCATACAAATTAATGGAGTAGTAAGGCAAAGTCAAGTATTAACCTCAAGTAATTTGAAATGTTATTAATAACGAATAAAGGCTAATACCAAACTGAAAGCTGTTGTGTGTAATGAAAAGTTGCATTATTTTATATGATCTCAGAAAATGGATTATCCCAAAGTGAAGTGTTAGAAATTTCAAATATCTTGAAACTAAACTTCAATTTCAGAAATTACTTTACTAAACTAGTACATTGATAAATCTATTCAGGCAACAAATTAAAACAGCAGAGATGGATGAAGAAGAAGAAGAAGCAGCAGCAGCGGAGTCTGAAAATGAAGACATGCTGGTGCCGAAGGTCAGAGTGGCGGAGGACGGATCAATCATTCTGGATGAAGAAAGGTATTGTGATGTCAGCTACAGTCACAGTGCCATTCATTGTTGTTATTATTATTATTATTATTATTGTTGTTGTTGTTGTTGTTATTATTGTTATTATTATTATTTTTAATTTTAATAAACATACTATTCTTAAAATCATATCAACTGATTTTGTATTTCAGTTTAACAGTGCGAGTACAAAGGCCCTCGAACACCAAAGTGGTGGAGGACTCGAATGCCCTGTTTGAGCGCGGCTCTACTACAACGTACTCCAGCTTCAGAACGCTAAACTATGTGAAGAACTGGTCAGTCAGAGGTAGAATAGCCGAAATACCTTTTACCCTTTCATGGTTCTGTACTTTTTTTGTTTGTTTGTTTGGTAGAAGCTGTCACAATTGACACAATTATAAAATCAGTCTTTTCTTTTCTTGCTGAAGCTTGAGTGTGTGTGCGTTTCAGAGACAGACTTATTCTTCTTGGCTATTAGTATGGTGGGGACAGATTTCTCTTTGATTGGCCAGCTGTTAACCAACCGAAGCCGTACAGCAATTAAGGTGTTTCCTTTTTTGCTGGTTTTTTCCAAGTTCTATTTTTCCATGATGTCGCTGGTAGTAATATAGTGCTTAATTAATGTTACGTGGCTTTTTTGTGTACAATTAATTTATTAATTAAATTGTTTATAGAACAAATTTAAGAAGGAGGAGAGAGTCAACCCATGGAGAGTAGACAAAGCTTTGAGTGAGTTGTTTTTTGTTTGTTTTTTTCAGCATCACAAATCATACATGATTAATACAGTTTTTGATTATAGTGCAATACAGAAAGAATAAACACCAAATAATAGTTTTATAAATGTCATCTAGTAAAATCATGTTCTTTCATGATGACAGGTAGTTGCATTTCTTAATTAATATACAATATGTTGACTGTGTATGCTATTTTTTCCCCCTCAAGGAAACAAGCGACCCTATGACAAGGAGTTCTTTAGCTATTTGCTGGAGAAGGTTTTGGCAAAAGATAAAGACAAAAGAAAATCTGTCAAACTGATACTGCCAAAAACCAGGCAAGCAAGGAAATCCAAAGGTAACACTTGCTATAACTAGAAGGGCATTAGAGTATATATGGTAGAGTGCATACCTCCGCCAAGCCACATATGCGGATTTGCATCAAAGTCTAATCATTTGTTCCTTGGCCCATGGCCCACCTTTCTTCAAAATTTCATCAAAATTTTTACGTTGGGAAAACGTTACGTTGGGAAAAGGCAAACAAATGGAGGCAAAAACATAACCTCCTCCAACAATGTTGGTGGAGGTAATAAATAGCAGAACAGAACATATGAGCCTTTTCAAAGTCTAAGAAGCCAAATAGATTCTTACTACAGTTATGTTTCTTTAAGGTATTAAAGTAAGTCAAGATTTTTGTCTATTCATTCGTTAGGAAAAATGTCAAACGAAATGTGTGTTAGGGAGGATGATGATGATGATGATGACGACAGCATCTTCAACCTGGATGATCATGACTTGGATGATGATAGGGATGTCAGTGTAGAAAAAGAAAATGAAGATGTGTCTAATGTAAAAGAAGCTGATACCTCTGTCCCTGCTAAAAAGAAACGCAAACGCACAGGAGATGTCAGCAAGGATAAAGACGACGACGCCTCCACTGAGGAACAAGTCAAAAGAAAAAGGCAAAGAAAATGTATCAAGGAAACAACAAAAGGTATGCATATCAAAAGAAAGAATATCAAGTAAAAATGTACAGTCGACTCTACAATTATTGGCACTATAATTATTGGCAATCGTTCATTATAATGACTTAAAATGGTATGGTATTTGAGGCAGTTTAGTTAATTTTGTTTGTCATTTTAGAGGTACACGCCAAGGATGATACTGAAGGTGAAAGCAACCTCAATGTTGAGGGTGACACTATAAATATTAATAAGGAGGATGAACTTGAAAGAAATGCTTCAGCTTCAAAAAGAAGACGCAAACGCTCAGAGAGTGTTGAAGAGAAGCAAAATGAAAAGCCAGTTAAAGGAACAAAGGGCAAGTAACTCAAGAAATCACTCAAAGGTTGTTGTTAGTCAGAGTTTAATAAACGTAATTGTCTTACATGTGTGGTTTGATGAGTACTCAACATTTCAGTTTTGAAGAGGATGATTTTACAACTTTGACTCATCATGAAATTGACAGTTGTTTGTGACCATGAAGAGTCTGTTAGTGAACATGAGGAAAGCTGCATTATGGATGAGGATGGCTCTGCTACTAAAAAGAAAAGAAAACGAACTAAAAACAATGATTTGGATGGAGATGAGCCAGCCAAGGAGGAAAAGAACACAAAGAGAAAAAAGGCACTGAAAAGTAAGCCATTTCCACTTTACTCAGTCTTCTTAATCCTCTACTCATGGCTTTTCAACTTACTGTGTTTTCTTAAGGTACAGTAGAAAAGGAAGGAACTGCAGAAGGAGAAACTTCATCAGATTTACAGGAGGCTGAAAAGTAACAAATCCTTCTGCCCCAAATGATCTAATTCACGTTTGTAGATGTACTACTTTATACAAATTTCCTGTTTTATTCTTATTTTCCAATTGGCTAGGTTAAATGCTCCAGTCACAGCTGAAGTAGCAGATAATGTTCCACCAAAAGCTATCAGGCGAACTAAGAAGCCTTTGCCTAACCTGGCTACAGCACGAGGCAAGAAAAGCAATGAACCAGAAGCTTCTGCTGAAGTTGAAAGGGAGAGTCAAGATGAAAATAACCATGAATCCATTCTGACGGTATGAATTTAATGGTCATTGATGTCCTGTACACAAAGTTTGGGCAGGCCGATGAAGGTTTTTTTAGAATTTTTTTTCCCTTTCTACATTTTTCATCATTTTCAGCAATCACTCACTGCTGCCTCTGGGTTTCAAATTCTTTTGATTTCTTTTTTATTGTTGTAGGCAGCAGGCAGTCCGTTGGAGGATGAGAGGCTCCGTATGCACGCAGTAGTTGTGCTGGAAAAGACCCCCCCAAGGCACATCACTCCTTATCATTTCAAATACTGTATACACTCAGGTATTTAGTCGTTTTTCCACTATTTTATAGATTTGACTGTCCTTTTCCTGTGTGTATATTACAGGCAGCAAAATGTGCTCAGCCCTTCAAAAGTCCAGTGCAAAAATAATGAATTGGAGCCCTCAGTGAGCTCTCCTGCTTCTCCATCTAGCAGTGAGAGTTCCTCTCTTCAGCAGACAAGAATGCAAAGAGGGGGAAGAGTGAAATGCAATCTGTCCACTACTGGAAAGATGGGAAGAAGAAAAGGAATAATGGATCAGGATGAGGCTGAACCCGAGAGTCCAATGGTTCTGTTAGAGTCGATCACTCAGGAATCTGAAGAAGTTGAAGAGGATGACAATTCTTTGAATGAGGTGAAACAGATCACCCTAGGCTTTATATTCCTAATGCACCTTTCAGAATTTTGGCACAAGCACCATAAACTGTCTCAGTGAAAATGACTGGCATCACCCTTTTTTTTTTTTTTTTCCCCCCTCCCCAGAACCTTGACTTTTCATGCCTACGTGATTTAGATAGTAAGTCTACCACAATAATAACGTACATATCTTTTTCTGGTTATTCATGTCCTACTCTTAAAAAAAAATCCTCTCCCCCCCCCCCCCCCAAAAAGGTCAGATGTTTCAAAGAAGACCAGTGGTGGCGTTATCTCGTGAAGAGGTGGATATGATCCTTAATGCTTCAGACCAAAGTGCAGATGAGGATCTATCTCTGAGTCCTCTGGACTTATCTTTAAACACAGAGCTCTCTCTTCCACTTCAATGCAGCAGGCTCTTGGAGGATAATGATGAAGAAGCTGAGGCTGAATGTGTGTTTGAGGAACATGAGGAAAGAACAAATGAGAGTGTTTCTTGTGAGAAAAGGAACTGTGAAGAACTGGAGCTAACAGACTCTGCATTGGTGAGCAGAGAAGCCTAAATATTATCAGTATTGACATAAAGGGATAATTATGATAACCTTTGCTCGTTATCCGTAATACATTGCTTATGTTTTTGTTAAAGGCACAGCCTGATACCTCAAACCTCACGGACATTTCTACCTCCTTAAAACCAGAGGGTAAGATATTTAAGTTGTGTGATTTGTTTTTACATGTTGATTACCCTTATCTTGAAGTGTATTTATAAGTTTTAAAATTTCTATTTAGTGTGCAGTCAACCTGAAGTAGGACTAAGCAAGGTACCATCCTCATGCTCAATGGAGGAGGCGGAACCTGAGGTCCACCCAGTGGTTTGCAAAGGTAAGAGTATGATTTAGCCTTCTTCAGAATTTGGGTTCTAGACCTGTGATAATAAATAAATGATTTTCCACAGAAGCAACAACGCTTGAAGACTCACCACCTCTGGTTGTTCTGGATAATGTAGATCCCATCTGCATGAAACTAGATGCACCCGTGATCCAAGAAACTGTCACCTGTGAAACTACTACACTTGGCACTTCTTTGGTGGTCTCAGATGTTATGGAGGAATCTGAGAAAACTATGCTGCCGGCTTTACTCAAAGAGTCTGTGTTGGCTTCCTCTGAAATCACAGCACAGTCAAAGCTGACCCCATTAGGAAGTGGGTTGGGATCACCGAGGTCTCTGCAGGCAACTCCGGAAGTGAAAGGGGAATTGCAAAAGTCTCTGGAGGGGCCTTCAGAAACTTTGGGGACATTGCAAAGCTCATCAGAAAGTAAAGAGGGTACACAGGAATCTGCTGTGGCAAGTTCAGAAATAAAAGCAAGAACACAAGGTTGTGCGGTTGTACCAGAGGTCGAGGAGGAGTTCCAGGAAGAGGTTTCTGTTCAATCCAGGTTTGTAATCACAATCAAATGTTGTGAAGGAAAATGTAGAAAAATTTCAAAATGGTCTTGTCATGACGCTCTATCCTTTGTTTAATTAGTAGTGCCTATGTTTCTTCTGAACATGGCATGAGACCACCAAGGAGAAGCAAATTCCTGAAGCCTAAACCTAACCTGAGTCAGAAATCAAGAGCCACTGTTCTCCAAAACCAAAAACGAGACCTCAAAGCACACAGTACTCTAAAACCCGAGAGCAGCGAGCCTAGTAAGATCCGTGTAAAGAACAATGCTCGCTGACTTACAAATTGGATTGGGAATAACCAACTGTGATTGTCTTTATATTTTAGCAGTCTCCACTGAGAGGGTACAGCATGGTGCATTAGAAGACTTCAGTAAGGAGAACCTCACCAAACAAGAAACATCTCAGTCAAATGCAATGGAACAAATGGAATCTGAATCAACAAAAGGTTCCTTCAAATTAGTTTCTTTGCCCATCCTGCATCCTGTTCTGTCATCTGAGTCCTGTTATTTATTTATTTTTATTCTTATTTTTTGCCATGTGTTGAACAACTACAAACTGACATAGCAGTTCACGATCAGGTTAATCTGGTTCTTTGACCACATGTGCAAACTTCATTAAAGTAACCCATTGCTTTGTCTGAGATAATGGCACTCTGCACTTGTGTTGCCTGGAAAAAGCAGATATGGCACAGAGAGGATGGCACAGAGCCCTGGAGATAGATTCTTCATTTTTTTGTTTGCAAAAGTGGCTATGAAATGCTAAACCTTCACAAAATCCCAATGTGTAATGTCAATTTTTCCTTCCAAGTTCTTTAAATAATACAATTGTGCTCACATTTTGATTTACTTGAAAACATATGGACATGGTCCACATGAAGTTACTAACAACAAAAAAACCTCTGACTAAAAATCAAAGGATAATGTCAAATTAACAATAAGCCAATTCAGTTAATTAAAGAATCTACCTTCTGTAATATGCTAGAAACCAAACAATTGATGGGATGTGAAAAGGGAATGTTTTGACAAGTATGTTAAATTTGTTAAATGTGTATCCTTCTTCTGGTATTGCCAGATCTCAGTGATGCATCTACAGTAGTACCAGTTCAGGAGAACATCACAACAGTAACTCTGAGTCCAGCCAGTGCTGATGAACCTCAGGTGGCTTCAGAATGTAGTGGCAGCAGATGTGATGACATGTATGTACCCAATCCACAGTACAACTAATCTGTGACAAATAAAACATGACTGAGTTTAAGCCTTTAAAACCAAGAGATTTGCTACAAGTGCTTTCTGTGCTTCTACAGGATACCACCTTGTACTACACTGACTTTGGCTCAGCCATCACAGACTGTAGAAGATACAGGTGCAGGGCAGATGATTGTTCCTTCTGAGGTAAGTACGGCCTTGTGGCATCAAGTTTGGATCAAGTGCATTTCTTGACTCGACACCATGAACACTGATTCCCAGTTATATCTTGACAGGATGTCTGTGCCCCTGCAGAAATCCTCCACTTAACTGAAGGTGAACTTCTTTACAGAAAATAACTTGATTTCAGTAAAATTATGGACCTTTTCTTCTCCCCTTTAACTGTCACTGTGTTCATGTAGATGGTCACAGTGACGAGGAACCCACCTTTATCTTGACCCTGTATGAGATTCCTGTCACTCAGGCCTACCTGCCTTCATCCAGTAATGACTCTGCGATGACCTCTGACCTTCCCACAGTTGAACCCCAGGCTTCTCTGGGGTTTTCAGACCAGGCACATACTTTATCATCTACATCAGAGTTGTCTAGGTTAGTCTCATCAGGCTTGTGTTATTAAATTGTTTCCAATAGTATAATTGTGAATATAGTAATTATTATATATGTATACACATTTTTGTTTCTTAACCTTACAGAATAGATTCTCTGCCCATGGAAGGTAGTGGGACTGAAAAGGTGTATTCGCAAAATGATTTAGGTGTTGTCACTAAGGATTTGGCAGAGAATTGCAAGGAGCAAGTCTCAGCACGTGCAATATCTCATGAAACCACTTCACCACACACAAAGGATGAAGACAGTAATGCTTCTGCAAATCTCGAAATGGGTATTCCTCCACTTGACCCCAATTCAGAGTGCAAAAAGAGTTCTGAATTTTCCCCACTTGATTTGGCACCCAGGATTCAGAGCACACCTTCTGGGTATAGTGCCTCAAAATGGTAAGAGGCCAGAGAACTTGAATGACAGTATGATAGTATGAGTTTTTAGATTTGAGATTACAATTATCATTAACCTTTTTCTATCTTTTAGCATTACACCCTTACCTCAAGACTCAGAGGACACTGAGCAATGTGAGAGGGTTTCTCATATGGTACTGGCTGATGTCTTTGTCCCTGCCTCAGAGGAGACAAGAAATGATTCAAGCGAGGACAGGACAATGGCTGTAGAATGCAAGCTTCATAGCAAGGAAGCCTCTTCAGTTAGTGTCACTGAAGATTTTGCAGAAAATATCAACGAGGAAACATCTCATGAGCCCATATTACTGGACACAAAGGATGAGGAGAGTGATGCTTGTGCAAATCTGGAAACCAGTATTCCACATAAGGACCCTGATTCAGAGTGCAAAAAGGGTTCAGAATTTGCTCCACCTGAAGATTTGGCATCCAGGACTCAAAGCACACCTTCCGGATTTAACATTTCAAAATGGTAGGTGGCCAGAAAACGTCAGTCTTATCACGGTGTGACGGTATGAGTTTGAGATTATCATTAAAATTATCATCAACGTTTCTAACTTTTAGCATCACAGCCTTACCTGAAGACTCAGAGGACACTGAGCAGTGTGAGAGTGTTTCTCATATGCTGCTGGCTAACATCTTTGTCCCTGTCTCAGAGGAGACAAGAGATGATTCAAGCAAGGAAAGGACAATGACTGTAGAATGCAAGCTTCACAGCGAGGAAGCCTCTTCAGTTAGTCTTCCAGAGAGACAGGACACTCCTTATGAAGAGCTAACAAAGGTACATTTTGTTATCGGAAAATGGGACAAAATGTTTTTTTTTTTCCCTCATGTTGAAGTGATTTAGGGTTGTGTTTGTTTATAATTGGCTTAATTTTTGCTTTTCAGTACTTAAACAAATGTCTTCCTACAGGTAGAAACTTTGCCAGCAGTGTCCAGCCCACTGTTATGTTTTGACTCCACAGAGGGGTCAAAAGCCACACCACTTTTGTCAGAGGAGAAAAAAGCACCTGCTAGAAGGAGAGCAAGACAAAGTAAATGCTTGTGCATTTCATATTTGTGTTGTCACCGCTAATGTTCAAGTGGCATATTGTTTTGATTGTTGTCTCACTGGTACTTAGTGTATATGGAATAACTGTCTCTGATTTCAAAAGTCAAGCCACAACCTAAACTGGTAAAAAGGGCACATGCTAAAGATGACTCCTCAAAAACCGATCAGCTTGTAAAGGAGCCGAGTCAGCCCACCTTTTCACCTGTCATCTTGCCAGCCTCTTATGTAAAGGAAGTTTATATACTAGATTTTTCAGATTAGATTTTTTTTCCTGGTTATCCATTTTATTGCAAATTACAGCCAAAATTGTTTTATAGGAGGAAAACCTTGCAGGTGTTTCAAATACTACTAATGATACGTCAGTAGACAGAATGTCATCTCTAAGAGGAAACAAGACCTCTGTTAGTAGAGGTAGGGAAATACAGTACTACTTGTCATTGATTGGTACTAAATCTGACTGGATCATTGATGATGCCTTTTTTCTTATTTTATTACGCTCTCCTAAAAGGGAAGGAAGTAAAGCCCAAATCCATTGCCGAGGAATCTCCAAAAATGTCTCAATGTGACTTGGAACACACTGAGTCAAAACCCGTTTCTACTGCTCTTCACCTATCCAAGGAAGATAAGTTTAAAGAGGAAAACAGTGAAAATGTAACAGGAGATACTACAAATAAAGTGGATATGGAGTCATCTGTGGAGGACAAAGAATTGTCAATACTGACGTCCAGTGAAGGAGCAAATGTCCAGCCAAGCTGTGAGGACATGCGTTTTAGCCTGATGAAGACTTCAGGGTAAGAAAGCATTACAAATATCAATTTTTTATTTGGTTAAAAGATCAAAAGCTATGCAGTGACTAATATATCTAACTATTTTTGTTCTTTAGTGCTGGCTCTTCAACTGTAGACTCTGAGGAAACTGAGGCAGAAACTCATCGTGTTTCTCACATGGTGCTGCCTGATGTCTTTGTTCTTGTCTCAGATGAGACTGAAGATGACTTAAGCAATAACTTGACAGTATCTATAGAAAGCAGTCCACAAAGAGTCAATCTTCCAAAGAAGTCTGGTGCTCACTTTGGAAAGGTTGGGTTTTTTTTTGTTGTTTAATGTTTCTCAACGTTAAGTCCTTGTCTCTGAGAAATGAGAGTTATAGAGAGTCAAATATCTTGAGCAGGAATTAAAAACTGAAGATGTGTCCCAAACATTGACTGAAGATTCGACACAGAATCAGTTGCCATTAGTGGACGTTAAAACACCGGTCAGAAAGATAGGTATGAAAATATATTGTTTGGAATATTTTGTTTTTGAAGTATTCTGAGTGTCCATCTTTATTTTAATTCATGTCAGTTCTCTCTGATCCCTACTGCCAGGCAAGGAGGAGGTGAAGAGAGAGTGCACTAAAACTGACTCGATAAAAACAAAGCTGAGTCAGCCAGCATCTCCACAAGCCACAACACCATCATCACAGCTAACTACCCTGCCTCAGAATGAGCACATGGTGCTACTTGAAGAAAAGTTACAGAGGAGGCATCACATCATGCCATGCACTGTTAGACTCTCAAGGTCAAAAAATTAATTTTCAAAAATCCAACCTATTCATTTATTGTTTACTGCAACTAATTGGCTCTGTCATTTATTTATGTTGCAGTCTTGACATTGTAGCCCAGAGTCTCAAGACTCCTCAGCTCGGAGATAGAAAATGCAACAATGAGTCAACAGTGACGAGCTCACCAACATGTTATGCAAGTGTAACGACTTTATCAGAGGAGTCAAGCACACCATCACTATTTGAGGAGATGAAATTGGAAGACCCAGAACTAGAAAAGAAATCCCCTATAAGAAGGAAAGGTAGCGAAATATATTTTTACTGCTTGCTTTGTTCTTTTGATGTTATTACTTCATGATGGGTGTCAGGATCTTTTTTTTTTTTTCTGACAAGGCAAACTAATGATCAAACCCTCATATATCAAACAGGCAAGAAAAATGAATCGTCACAAGATACAAAACATGGTCATTTAAAACCAGTTCAAACAGTTTCACAAACTCAACAGCTAACAATCACAGATTGGGCAAAGAAAAAGTCGCATCAGACTGCAACAAACCTGGAAGAAAAAGGACCTGTAAAGTCTTCCCAAATGCAGTCAAGCGTAAAAGCCAAAGAAGTGCACCAACTCTTGGTTGAGAAGACATGGTAAGCAAACTTAATCTTCTTCATTATAGAAGAATTGTGTATTTTGTGAGATGAGGCATTCACTGTTAATCTGGCTCTCTTGTATTTGAGTTCAAAATCACAACATACAGATTCAGAGGAATCTGAGGGTTCTCACTTAGTGCCTGCCATGGAGAAGACTGAAGAAGTGAGCAACGTCTCTGAAGAGGTACAGGATGTAACAGCATATTGATTTTTAATTGAATACAAGAGACATTCACAAAATAATTAAATACATTTTCTATTCTACCAATTTTTCTGTAGGTGAAAAGGTCATCAGAAGTGGTCAAGGAATCAACTGAAGACGCATCTGTATCACAGGTGAAAAAATCAGCTGCTAGACGGAGAGGTAAGGCAAACTAGCACCATCCTGATTAGAGCTGTGCACTCATGGTTTAGTGTATTAATTAATAGAATTGTGCTTAAGTTCCTATCAGTCTGACTGTAGTGACTCCTCTGATCTCTCAAAAGCCAAACTACAGGTCAAACCTGTACTGTCGAAAAGGGCATGTACCAAAAGGGAAGGTAATATTTCAACAACCGATCAACCACAGCCAACACGGTTCACCTCACCAGCACACCAGCATGCCCCAGCAGCCAGAGAGAAGGAAGAGTCCAACAACGAAACTAAGCAACCTGTAAAAGAGGTTTCTAATACATCCAGCATGGAAGCAAACTCAAAGAGCACAGAAAGCTCTTTGATAACAAGTGGTCCCCAGTCTCCCATATCCCAAGGCACTTGGCCGAGGGTTGTTCTGCCACGTGTAAAGTTATGGACTACAGAAGCAGGTGTCTGCTCAGCCTCATCCACGCCTACATCCTCTCCAGCCAGGGTTTTACAAAGCGCATCTCCACCAGTGACTCCTCCACAGGTAAAGATAAGGGTTGCTGTAGGCCACAGGTTTCCAACCCTGGTTCTGGGGTACCCCCTGTTGTGTGTACTTTGTGGGGTTTTTTTGGTTTTTCCTGCTCAAACACAGCCACTTCAACTCAGGAAGGGCTGCTAAATCATTTAATCAGTTGTGTTGGGAGCTGAGAAAATACTCTACAGAACAGGGGTAACTCCAGGACCACGGTTAGAAACCGGTTCTGTACCTGTAAGCAACATTGACTTGGATTATATATACATTTTTACATCTTGTATGTTAGCATTAGGTCAGACAGATTCCTTTGTATTGTAAACAGCTTTCACATGCTATTCACATCCATATTATGTTATCCCCCATTTATTTTGTTTGTTCATATCTAGCTGAAGAAATCCCCTACACAAAGCAGCTCTCCCACAGCCAATGAGAATCCTGATGATGACCCATCAAGGGTATCCCAGTTCTTCCTCTGTGATATCTTCACTGAAGTAGAGGATGCAGAATGAGTGATTTCCTTAACCAGAGTTACTTAGTGATCTTGCCCTTGCTGCTATATAATTTGATGCCCTTCAGGGAGAGTAACCAAAGCAAGCTTTTAAATCAGGCTCGTTAATCTGAATACTCGTGTCATGTTCTCATTTAGCTCTGAAAGTGCTGCAACACACTATTTTACTGTAGATTTCTTTCTGGCTGTAAGCAGATGCATCTGATTTTTACTTTAGGGCAATTTACCAAATAGTAAAAAAACAACAACAAATATATATAGATGAGCCAAATGACATATGAATCTGAAATGATTTGGAAGTTGTTTTGAACTCT
>JAOTRR010000030.1:9141845-9158541 GCA_028570945.1 Gogo arcuatus
ATATAATATAATATAATAATTCGACCTAAATTGTAAAGGAAGTAATTAAACAGCGCAAATTAACTTTAGAAAACTGAATCCGGTTGCTTTGGTTACAGCGGAAGTGCATACTAGTGTACTAAATAGTATAAACGCGAGTATGTATTACTGTAACAGTGACTTTTGACTTGGCCTACTATCTAGTACCCCAGTATGCGAAGTATGATTCAAGTGTTATAAGTTTCCCATACCCATAATATACCATTTAAACAAAGTTTTAATGCATGCAGTATATTTTTGGCATACATATATATGTATATAATTTATAATTTGAAATGCTAGTTTGATTTGTGTTGCTTCCATTTAAAAAAACAACAACAAAACAAAAAAAACCCTAAAAATCAGGTTATAACTACACTTGAAAGCAACACTTGTGTAATCTCTAATTATTTTTGACCAGCCTGCTTTAGGGAAAGATGGAAAGTTTCTTGGACAATAGTAAGTTTCTGTTTCCAGCATGATTGTGGTGTGGGTTTTAGACCAGTTTAGCATAATATTGTGGCTGTCTTATTATTGTGCAGCAGGTTTTTACGTCTAACTACAACTACTATACAGTGAGTAAATCCTCCTCTTCTGGCATAAATAATAGTTTTGAGGTTTGTTTTGCAGATTAAAGGCAGTGGAGCATTCAGTCTTGCTCAGATTGCGAAAATCTGATAGCTGTGAGATAACAACTAAACCTGTGACATTGAACCCGAGTGCCCATTTACAGTCTCTCCTTTCTTTCAAGTTCTAATTCAATATTCATGTGTGTTCATTCACACCGTTTAACTTGCTAACAATATCCCTCTGTTATCTAATAGCCTAGAGATTATACCCTGTCTGCATTTCCAGATAACCTTTTTTTTGACGTCATAATATATTTCCATACCCTTTGGATATCTCAGATGGGATAAAGCTCGCTGGACCTTTTAAAAAGGATCTTTTTACCATGTGTTAGCAACACAGAGCTCTGACCTAATTGAGCTTTTACAATGCCTGGGTTTGTGTACTAGGATCAGATTGCCCTTGAGAAAGCTAGGTAAGAGCTGAGGGAAAAGGTCCTGCAGCCTGGAAGAAGATAACGGACGTGCTGGCTAATCGTCAATGATCTTGTTTTGGTGAAAGTGTCTGTCGACTTCCTGCAATCTTTAAATGTGCATAAAGCGTATAGAATGGTCTTGAACAACTGCAGGCATAAAATAGCTGATTATTATAATGCCTTCTGGTTTAATCCTTTCTGATTACCAACATAAACACCTGCATACATAGACATGAAGGGAAATATAACAGAATTTAAGTAAAGAAGCAACAAAGGTATAAATGACTCACTTGAAGTCAGCAAACCTGGCGAAAATGTTCATAGTTTGCTGATTTAGAAGTATTTAAAAAAAAAAAAAAATCTGTATATATCTAGTATTTCAGCATGATACCTAGTGTTAGTGTCTGTTGTAATGCCAGCACACCTGTGTTCCTACACCTGAGAGACTGGAGGTCTGATTAAGGAGTTGTTCATGAGTTTTGGACTTGAAGGTACACTACACATATGCAGCAGTCTACCTGCACGTCCAGAAGAATAATGATTTAAAATGGTTGAGTCTGCACAGTGCATAATTACACACCACATTCAAAATCTCAGGTAACGTCTCAGGGCTTATCATGAGATGAAACTTACAGTTCAACTAATGTAGAATATTGTGTTAGGACCAAAAAGCAGACAAAAGCAGTATTTGTGTACTGCCGGGATCAGACTACACGGATTCAGCCCAATTTTGACGTGATTTTGTCGTGCCTGACAAATTTTCAATATGAACTTCGGGAATGAGGGACAGGCTTTGTAGTGTGATATAATCGAAGAACAGCGATGTGGTGTCTGGGATGCCCCATGTCACCCAACAAAAAGTCTAGCATATCAGGATTTTTTTTTTGTATTTTCTTGCCTACTTTGACAACTCTTACGACATGTTCCTTGAGAACCATGATTGACAATTTCTTGACTGTCCTCCCTGACAACATGCAAGGACGTGAATGATGATTGGTCGGGGTCAAACTTGTAGTGTTGCCAGTCTCCTGACCAAGACAATTTATGGCACTATGATTGCCTAATCTGACATGGTGACCATCGTGAAAGACAAAAATATCATGTAGCCTGTTCCTGGCATAAAGATGATGTTTTAAAGAAATGTTCTTTTATCCTAACTACCTAGAAGATTGGACACTTTTCATAGATATGCTCTATTTTTTCCTCATGACTGAATAACTTTAGTCCTGAGACTATGTGTAAGATGCCATTTGCTGAGAGTGATCATGACTTCAACTTATTCATAAATCAGTCGTAATCCTCATCCCTCCCACTAAGTGTGATTCACTAGTAGTTTCAGCCTCAGGCGCTCCACTCACGGGGTATGGAGTGTTGGATGATCTGATTGGCTCCACACATTTGAGAGTGAGGGTCTTGTTTTAGATTGTGTGTGTATCTGCTTTGTGAACCAGTTTCAAACATCACAATGGGGCCAAAAAAAGATTAACAGAATCCCATCTTTAAAATGTAGTAAAGAGTTTTGTTTGAAGCACTTAGTGGTGAGTCAACAAAATCGCTTGTTTGCTAATGGCCTGCACAGAAAGGTTTGTGCGTGGTCTGCCATGTCAGTCAAATTGCCTCTTTCTATCAAAGGAGTTGGTTCTAGGTCACAGTTATTGATAAAGTGCACTGTAGTTACAGGTCTGGCTTGCAACACATTTGACAAGTGACTTTATCATGAAATAAAATTGATAAATAAATAAAACAGCCAATCAACTAATACATGTATATGTATTGCCTGTAGATTTTATACAGTATCTACTATGTTTTGTTTTGTTTTAAAGGTGAGCGTTAATATTTTTTCTTTTGTCTTTACTTCTTTAAAAGCTATTTCTTGCCTTTATATCCCCACTCAAAGCCTGAAAGAAGTAATTTTGCTGATGTTTTGCTTTTCGGAAAAGCACTTTATGTACAACATGTCAGAATTTTCCTTCTAGTTTAGTTGTTGATAAGGTGACGTTTTCTGTGAGGCGAATTTTATTTAGCTACTTCATTTTTGGAAGGAGTCTTCAGTGTCAGTGTTTTGTAACAGAAGTAAAGCTGTGACTTTTTTTTCCGACATGGGGAAGACTAAGGAAACAGGATGTTTTTGTTTTCTGGTTTCTTGGTAACAAGCTACATTTTTTTCTTATTAACTTAGAGAAAGACTGGCAAGGAACATCTATTTATAGCTGTTATAAAGTAAGTGATAACAGGGGTTAATTTTATGTTTCACAATATAAAATGTAACCGTAAATGGATAAAATGTACATCATGTTGAGAAACTGTTGTGGTATAAGAAGAATAAAACACTTCAAGACATGCTGTTATTGGAAAGTCATCATCTTTCCACCCATCTTTGATTATTTTCATATAAAAGCACACCCCTGTCATGTTTTATTCCTTACTTGATTGCTTCAGAGTTAATCTCATATCCGTGTGCATTTTCAGGGGCCTCTGTCGAACTGTATTAAGAGCTCACCTTGCCATCATATGTCTGCCGATCTCTGTCAAATCAGCATGCTGAATTTTTTTCCAGTTACTTATTTGTTTCCTGTTTACTTATTTGGGTCAAGATAATCCTGACAGTGTGCATATTTCGTTGGCTTAATTGATTTAAAAGCCAAATCCTTCAGGCTGAACATGTTCACAACCCTGTCTTGTGATAGCGAGCTGCAGATAGTAAGAAAGGACATACCAAGGTAAGCTATTTTTATTTTCTAAATGTTAGGGGGTTTATTTTCGCTTGAGTAAGCGGTCCACCAAATTATGCTGGCTGCGTGCTAAAGGACTTTTCTGGATCAGTCTGAAGGAAGTGGTTGCATGTGACGGAGGCTACAGAGCACCAGACACACCCATCTGGCCACACACTCCCACATCTCCTGCTCCTTTTTCTACAAGCCACCCAATATGGACACGTACTGTACATAGATGTAAAGTGAGCATTGTGTTTGATCAGTTCAGTATTGATGTCTGCCAGTCAATTGTCTTTTGAGACATTATACTCTGGTAGACACACACATACACATTTCCCTGGAAGCCTTTATGCAAGTCTGCAGATTTGTATTGTTTGCAAGCGGAGACACGGTCGCTACGGACTGTTTACTGAGGCGTTCTGTCCATTGATGGGTTCTGCAGTGAATTTCCTTTAAGCACTTTCCCACATTTCCTTCAACTTCTTCTTGGATATTTTGTGTCGGTCTGCTGCAGAGGCGTGCATCTTCTGTGGTTTTCATGTCAGGATTAAACCATGTGGAAATATTTAAGGAGGGACATAAAATCGCTCAAGTTCTCATAAGCAGCTATTTTCTTGTACACTGCCTTAATACTGACTTGTATGAACCGAGTGCTAATCCTCAACCATGCACTGTCTCAAGTATCATCACTTCACAAGCTGATCGCTTTTTCCTCAAATGACAACTGCCATTTCCACTCTTTCTAAAATGACCGTATCTTTAGGGAAGGTGAAGGTAACATGAGCCCTGAATGAGCTTTCTGATGGTGAAGAATGCAAAAATGTCCATTTTGGCCTCTCGGAACAACCTTAAGATGCTGCACAACAATGAGGAATCACTCAACACCGGGGCCCAAACAGGAGAGCATGTTTTAGGATTGGAGTGCATACTTTGGGATTTCAACAAAAGGAACCACGAGTCCCTGGCAGAATGTCCCTGCATGTGAAAACCACACTGGAGGCTAATCGTCTACCCGCTGAGGCCACAGGAGCCCTGCTCTTTTTAGAGCTGTCTTTAGTATGCAGGTCATTGCTCTGCCGTGGAGCAGCTGGTTAGCAAAGAGGTGTATTGGGTTTTGTTTGCGGAGTGAGAAAGGGTGTTAACGTGTCAGCAAAAGCTCCAAGACAAATCTTGGAAAACGGATAATAAGAACAGCATCCTGCAATTGTATAGCGAACATAAATGCTCCATTAAAGAATCAAGAAGGAATTTCTACACTGCAAATATTAATCAGAAAAAACCCTTTCAGCTTTGGGAAGTGCGTACCAAATAAAACTGCACTCATTTTTCCAGTAGAGATTCCTGTGTGCTTTATTAAATGTACATTTTTCATATTTCTACCAGTATATTGGATCAGTATAGCCCATGACATAGCTGATTCCTTTTTTTTTTTTTTTTTAACCCATATATTTCATTTCTGTATAGTAAGTTAATTATAGCCACCTAAAACTAATTTTAAAGGCATGAGTTTTGGTTATTGGATAACAGCAATTGCTTGATGTGGTGCTACACTAAAAGAAAAAGCCATTATACAACAGAAAAAGGCACAGAATCTACACTTTAACCCTCATCTGGAAAGCTGGATTGTATGTGAGGTGTGCATTGGAATGAAAATGTTGCACAAGCGCCTGGGACAGAAAAAAGGCCACGTTCATTAGCAGGGTGTTGACGTGGTGCTGCGTAACATGTTTACAGCATTCATTCATTCATTCATTCATATTGGTTAGCTTCGCTGTGGTTTAAAGTGACTAATTTGTTCAGATTTTAGGAAATGGAACCAAGTACGTTCATTAGTATATAATGCAAGCAGGTACAAACAAAAATAAAAAGGTGTAGGATTGGTCAGAATCTTTTCAGGAAGGGGCAGGAGTGAGATTTTAAAAAATGGCCCTGTACAAACCTTGAATATTCATAGAGTATATAAACTGGAATCACCCCAATCCTCTGTCTTCTTGTAAACCTTATGGGCTGCATCTGCTTATTGGAGGTTATAGGCTGTTAGAATTTCTGACTCAGTCACACTTCCCTATTTTGTGTTTGATACTATCCGAGATTTTCAGCAAAGAATGCACCAAAACCATCACATTGACCATTTTTACATACAAAACACATTTTATAAAGTTAAGTTAGCTTGACAGTTCAACTTCTTTTTAAAACCCAAACTGTTCTATTGTATGATAAAGGATTGTGTGTTCTGTTACATGTACTGCTGCAGCACTGGAAATGAATCCAGTGTTAGTTAGCTATCCATCATGACGGCACAAATACTATTTGACTTGACCTTGCATTTCCCTAGAACACAAGGACATCAGGATGTGAAACCTGATCTTATCTTATCTTATCTGAACAGTGCACAGCTGATATGTTGGATATTAACCTAGTGAAGATAATTGCAGCTGGTTCTTGAGATTTCACTGTGACAGTCTGCTGCTGTTTTCCATGGGAAAGTCATTAGAGAAGCCAGTCTCTGTGTTTTCATGCCAAAGCCCAAATGTAAACCACCAGCTTTGAGTGGATATTTTTTTAGGAGAGGAAGCACATTCTTCTGTTGAAATGGCTAGATTGATTTATGGTTCCTTCAGTCACAAATAGACAGCACAAATACAGGGGTATGGTCTACTAAATCTGATCAGATGCCACAACTTCCCACGTCCCCTTTTTTGTAACAAAGACTACACGTTATCATACCTGTTCAAAGTGTCGCATCAAACTAATGCAAATATGGTGACTAGCTCAGCTCTGCAGCTCCGAATATGTTATGGTGCAACCCTTAAAAAACACATCCTCAGAAGTATACTGTTCAGTGCACTACCCTGGTTTCAAACATGCTCTGAGTTACATCATATTTGCTCCATGCTCAAAGGCTTCAGCTACTAGATTCACGTGACATTCTTAAGTCCTTAATCTTGCTCATATGAAAAGACTTTTTAAGTTTGTGTTATGAGGAACATAACACTTTGGACACAGAGGATGTAAACAAACATCCTCTTTTTACAAGATAGGAAAAACATCTGCATCTCCAATCATCAGCTCTCCAGTTTTGTTGAGACTGTGCTCACTGGAGCCTCAGATTCCGGTTCTGGGCCAACAGGAGTGTAACCTGACATGGGCTTTTGCTGTTGTAGCCCATCTGTCTCACATTGTGCATTCTGTGATGCTTTTCTGCTCACCATGGATGTAAAGAGTGGTTATTTGTGTTACTGTAACCTTATTGTCAGCTCAAACAAGTCTGGCCAGTCTCCTGTGACCTCTCTCATCAACAAGGCTTTTCCACAAACAGAACTGCTGCTCACTGGATTTTTTTTGTTTTTTGCACCATTCTATAGTGTTCTATAGTATTATATATGTAAACTCTATAGACTGTTGTATTTGAAAGATCAGATCATTTTCTGAAATACTCAAACCAGGCTTCCTGGCACCAACATCCAGGCCACAAAGTCACAGAGATCACAATTTTTCCCCGTTCTGATATTTGATGTGAACATTAAGTAAAGCTCTTGACCTGTATTCTGCTTGATTGTATGCATTGTGCTGCTGCCTCATGATTGGCTGATTGGATAATTGCATGAATAAGCAGGTGTACAGGTGGTCCTTTTTATCCTGTGCAGTAAAGTATATATTAGAAATCTAGTGAAGTTGACAAACACTGGAGTATTCCTTTAAGTGAAAACCTCACCAGAACTAATAGTAAAAGCTAATAAGCTCCAGTGAACAGGGCTCTGTGCTTTATCCAACTGCTCTTTCATTATTAGTCATGTTAATCTTTTTGGGTAAAGTATTATTTAAGAGCATTTGGAAACAGCCATGACTTGCATGCAATTGCCTGAAGCAGGAAGTGATTCATGTGCTGTGTGTTCCTCCCATAAAAGGACATGCTTAATCTTGTGTCCTGATCTAACATTATTGCTTTTATAGTCTACTTGTGTTGGACTTCTTGTTGTTGTTTTTTTTTTGCTGTTGTGGGTCCAGGCTGTTTAATGAAGTGATAGTGATTGGACTTGCTTTAAGAATGCACAATTTGTTTGGACTTGGAAGATGTTTAAAAAAATTAGCAGGTAGATTAAGGAAATTAGACGTGCTGGTTTAGATATGGGAGCTGATAAAGATGACCAGTTAAACATTCTACAAGTGATGGTTATATGGTAATGAACCTGAAAAGGCTCTCTTTTGTTCCCATTTAACACAATCCCCTCATTCTCTTCAGTTGCCATCTCTCTCTAGTGTGTCATTCTACCAAACTTACTGTCTGACAAAAACATGCTGTTGTTAACACACTAACATAGTCATCCTTGACAGAGGGGATGTCCACTGCTGCCATGCACCGATACTCTACATCATTGCTGGACGTTGTCCAAGCTGCTACATGTCCTGACTTCATGATGGCAGAGTCACTGTTCAAAAACACCAATATTTTTTAATGTGGCAGTGGTCACTCAGCAGTTAAGAGTCTAGGTTATTGATCAGAAGGTTGGGGGTTCAAGCCTCCGCACCTCCAAGCTGCCACTGTTGGGCCCTTGAGCAAGACCCTTAACCCTCTCCACTCCAGGGGCACTGTATCATGGCTGACTCGGCACTTTAACCTCAGCTTCCTAACAAGTTGGGATACGCGAAGAAAAGAATTTCACTGTGCCGTAATGTGTATGTACCAAATAAAGGCTCCTTCTTCTCTTTCCATTTGTTAATGTCCATAAACTATTAAAACATATCCTAAATCAGCTGTATAACCTGATTAGAACCTAAGTGTAACCTTTGGCCTTTGCTATTTCTTTAGTAATCTGTTATACTGACTTTGGATGCTAAAAATGGCAATGACTCAAATCCTCATGTGTCACATGTTTATGTATGTTCCTAAACCACTGTATTTGTATCTTTCCTAGTGAGAAAATGGAAATGCTACTTTATTGGCTGTTTGTTTTGGCCAGCTTAGATACTCGCCCTCCTGCGGCCTGCTGGGTTTGACCTGGATCAATATTTGGTTGACCCTGAATAGCGAGAAATTGGGAGCTGCCATTTATTCTGTGCTGCTGACTCCAGGTTTGTTAGTTGAGTCGAAGCCACGGGGGGTAGATTTGTGTCACAGTCTGAAGAATGTCTGATATTTGTTGACTTGATTTGCTAATGTTTATTGTCTTCACCCCCTACAGTCTTCTTGTATAATTACTGATTAAATAGAATGGTTAATTTGTCACAAACACTTTGTGTTTGTCTGGGAAGTTACCATCAAACCTACAGTAACCCTGAACTTAATATATGCCTGAACAGTTTTTGGGTAAAATGTATGATCATAGCAGTAATATAATGAAAATAAATAAAATAAAATAAAATAAATGGCACTAAAATAATATATTTTTTTAATGCAAAAACTTTGTAAAAACATGGACTTAGGGAGCTTTGTGTATGAGCACAGTTTGTGATGTCATAAGATGGGTTTAGCCTATCACAGGCCAGTATGCAACTTGTTTGAGGATAATGTAGTACAATTGCCAAAAGGTCACTTCTGTCTGTGTGACAAATGTAAGTTGGTTTCTCTCAGTTAAAGAGCTACCTACAGAATGAAAGGAAAAAACAGCAGGAAGTGCTTTAGTAAAGTGATGGGCCACCATGAGCCACCAGAACAGCTAGAGTACACAATGGCATAGATTCTACAAGCCTCTGGAAGTGTACCAGATGGATAAGCACCATTCTTCCGAAAGATATCCCCTCAATTAGTATTTTGATGATGGTGGTGGAGAGTACTGTGTATCATGTCTGTAACCTTCCATAGGTGTTCATTAGGTTGAGACCTGGTGAAGGTTGTATTATATTATTCACATCATTTTGAGTTTCATCAGTTGGAAGAACTTTGCGTTCATTTACACCGACTCTTCTCTCTATGAGAACGAATGGACCCAGACCAGGCCAGCAGAATTTCTCAGGAGGACTTTGGGGCATGTCCAAATGTTATATTCATGCATATTACAGATGTTTAGAGAGATTTTTAGGCTGTAAGAGACAATTTAGCATTCTATATAAATTATTATTTCTACACAAACCGCTGGAATGTGAGTTCAAATCCCAGCCTTACCAGGGATTTGTCATTGGGTTCCTTGAGTCAGCCTTACATAATACCTCTTTCTCTTGACCCACTTGGTTACTCTTTTTAGTTTTACCTTTCTTGATTGGCTTTACATGTTGACTGTGAACAGGGTAATGAGTTAATGTTAGAAATCTGGCAGCATTCTTATTTGTTTGGTTGCCTGATTTGAGAGTCTGAGTTAAATCAGGGTACCAAAAAAAGAACACTAATACCTTAACGTCTAATCTTAAAAAACTTTTTAATGGCGACTCATCACTGACATCATAAATAGTATTGACCTGTGTCTTGGAAAATCTTAAGTAATCAATATTATTATTCATTATTTATTTTTTATCAAGTATAGAACCTATTGATGGATGGACAGGACTTTAACAGAAGGGTCCTCTGTGAGTTTTTAGAACAGCCTGAATTGAATGGGTTTAATCCTAGCTTAATTCTAATAACTCAAAAACAAGTACTCTTATAAATAATGTCAGTGTGTTCTGTTAGTGGAAGGTTCCAGACTAAAAAACACTATGGCTCCAATAAATAGACCAAATATTCTTGTATACATATTTGTAGAGTAAATATGTACAAATATTTATCGTAGGATAATATTAATGAATCTGTGCTGAGGGGGTTTGTGGAGTTTGTTTGGCTACGAAAGGTTTGTGAACAGATCTCATTGATGTTATAAGAATAACTTGTCCAAAAATGAAAATGACACAGTACCAAACACTGGCTAATTGACTACATTGAGGTAAATTATTCCTGGCCAAACATATGATGGTGTAAGAATGAGGCAGTAATGACTGTTCTGACCTGACTCATGGATTCATCACACGTTCTATGTGTCTGGTCTGGTGATTTGTATTCAAATGCACCTGGCCTCCTACGGATCACGTAGAAAGCGGTCTGATTTCAGTGTACCGGAAAAACAATGACATCACACTCTGTTGCGGCGCTTGCCTAATGTAGACAGGTGTTGACTTTGTGAAATCAGTCTGTTCATGTCTGTGCATGAATACCTTTATGAATACACTTTATGAAAGAGAGTCAAAGACCTTATTAATGATTCATTCTGTTATATTGAGACTGTAGTTGTGAACATTTTATCACACTATCATTCTGTGGATAGGAAAATAATTAACTTCACTAATATTTTAAAATAATTTTAATGGGGGACAAACACAAATATTCAAAAAGTACTATGATGTTATCTGTTTTCTTTCTGTGCAGTTAGTTAGATATTAGTTCTCCTATTCTACTGTTGATTAATTTTCTCAAACAGAAGCTCTGACAGAAGTTCCAACTGTAATTCAAATAGTTTCATATTAATGCACTTGTTCTAATAAGTTATTATTCACATGAATTTGTATAGTAGTCACTCCACATACAGTAATCTAAAACTAATAATAAACAAATAAAGATGTTATTTAATATGTTGCTGATAATCATTAATATGCTGAAGTGTGAAACTGTTTATTAACATTTTATAAAAGGAGTCTTCAGTGTCGGCGCTTTGTACCAGTCAAAGGAAAAGCTGTTCCTTTAAATTTTCCACCACTGGAAAGTAAAGACAGGACTGTGTGTGTTTTTATTAAATTTAAGAGACTAAAATAAGGAGAGACTGGTCAGAGACTGACTGTTTGTTTATAGCTGCTATAATGCAAGTGATAACAGGAACTAACTTGTTTCATAGATGTTCCACAACAAGAAATGTAACTATAAATGGTTAAGCTAGTTCTGGATTTTGTTAATAATTTTTTTAAAAATGTTGGAAAATTGCTGTGGTATAATTCGGGGGGGGGATCACTTTAGAACATGCTGTTATGGGGGGGGGGGTAACTTCAAGGGTGGTATCAGACCATGTGATTTATTTTCCTATAAGATGCCTAGACATGTTTTATTCTTTACATATTTCTAGCAGCCTTTCAGTTCTCTCATTTGTGACATATAGCTGACACTTGAGTGTTTCTCTACATGCTTGTTGTGTGTGTTGCTTTCTTCCAGCTGTGTTATACCCCTATACTGGAAAGGAAACATGATTAAAGCAGAGCCATTAAAACACTGGCACCCAGTGATTTACTTCACTCGTAATGTGGTTTATAGTGGGTTTGATCTCTCTGTGTGTGCAGGAAAGGGTGTCTTATTCTATTTGAAATGAACACAGACCAGATTAAAATGTCCACATGGGGGAGATATTGCATAGTCTATTGGTGTAATCTGTAAATCTGCATCTCATCAAGAACTGGGCTTCTCAAAGTTGCAAACATATTAATGATTTTGTAGAATTTGTTACTGAGTCCAAGTGGGTTGTCTTTGAGTGTGCTTTCACTATCGTCTAGAGAGGCTGGTTCTCATACAAATCAAATCAGTGGGTGAACTGTATAGTGAAATTAACTGCTGTAAGTGTATCTATCTCAGTGTTTGAGAAATGTGAAAAATGCTCTGCGGTATTTGCTAAACATTCTCAACTAACACAATTATGACATTATGTTGCTTTAGAAAAAGTGAGTCCTTATATTTTGAGTTTGTGTGTGTGTGTGTGTGTGTGTGTGTGTGTGTGTGTGTGTGTGTGTTTGCATAAATGTCCACGGTCTGTATCCATGTATTTGGATACATGTCAGAGTGATGTAGTGTTTTAAATGCTTTGGAAATACTGTGTCCTGGCAAGCTACTTTGAAAATTGACTTGAGAGAAGGCAAATGAAGACTCCGCATCATGGGCCAGATCACATGGACTGCAGCTGACTGAGACTTGGAGAGTCTCCAAAGGAAGCGGGAGAGAAAGAGAAGCTCACAAGAAGGAGTTTGAAAGTGGCTGCGTGGATCAGGTTAGCCAAGATGCTCTTGTGAGCCAAGTGGGGAGATCAGGGAGCTTAAATATTGAGCAAATAATGGCGCTTATAAAGTTCTTTATGAACTGGACTGGATTAGCATCAATGTCGTGCTAAGCTCATTTTGCACAAGTTGGGGTTAATGGAAAGGTACTTGGTGATTGTGGAGCAAGACATCTGCTGACTGTATATCATCATGCACTCTTTATATCTCTCATCACTGATCAATTTTGAGTCATCAGCAGCTGTATTTCAAAACTGTTTTGATCCTCGCGCCTGCAGGACTAAACATTTGGCGTCATACGATAAAACAGGTGTCTCCGGTGCTCAAATGACCTCTCTCTCTCTCTCTCTCACTCACACCCCCACCCACCCACCCTCTAGTCATGTCTCTAATCTTTTGAAGTGTATGCTGTATGTATCTATCTAGGCTTTTTTTTTTTTCTATCTTGTGGTTGGGATTTAGTTTACAGACGGGGGTGTGTAGCAGAGGGCCTTTGTAGTGGTTAGAGGCCTTGCTGAGGCCACAGCCCATCTGTTTTCTCTGCAGATGTGTACTAAATGAGCAGCAGTCCCAGGAGCACTGAACACAACATGGTTAATGACTATGTGAAGACACAATTTTATAGTTTACTCTTTAGATTACCCTCCATTTTCAAGAATAAATGTTTTCTCTAGTTGTTTCTGGTCAAGTACTTTCTTTACATAGCACCAAATACACTCTGTAGTGGTATGCTCTCATTAATCCTCCAGTATGGCATTTTCTTACCCCACCCTCATAATTCCTTTACCATGCCACCTAAGCAGCTTTGACTTTTATCAGCCTCCCAAACTTTCCCTCCCTCCTGATTAGTGAAAGGAAATGTCCTCCCCTATATATGGTACCTTACATCCGCTCAGAAACAATGGCTTGCCAAGCACTCTTAATGGGCCCTATAGCAGCTACTAAGAAGCCGACAAAAAGAACAAGTTTTTTAGATGAATTGTGGCTGCCCTGTCCTATCTGACTTAAATGCACTGCTGTCCTTTTATGCAACATAAGTAGCATGGTGGGAAACGAATGGATTAGCTTATTGGTAGTGGAAATGAGCTCAGAACTTGGCGGTCAACCAACAGCTCTGATTCACAACAAGGATATTCTTCAAGTGTGTGTCATGTTTGGTAACTTCCAGGACACTACCATACTGGCAGCTGGACAAGACGACACAGTGACTCTAAGCAGCTCATTTGTCTTGAAGGATGCAGACTAAGCTATGGAAAGCCACATCGCAATGGGAGGCCTGCTCGCGTACCCTTCAATTTAGATAATAGCTGTTTTGCATTGTGCTCACAAGGGTTATTTCAGAGACTGTGTAGTGTTTAAGGCAGTCTAAATTTGTGTTCAGGACTGACAGTATGTCATATTGACATATTAGATTGCATTGTAATGTGTATACACACACACATTACAAAAGCTGGTCATGATTATTTAGCTAAATGAATAATAGAGAGGATCAGTGCATTTTTCACAGCCCCATCTGATTTTATTTTCTTGCATAATAGTATCACATCTATTTGGACACAGCTCTCTGTTTTGAATGGAGTCATTTCTGTTGTTCATTGCATCGCCTCTGGTCCTGTAACATTATAACCTCTGTGCATGTCTTCGCAGAAGAGGAATGCTGAACATAATTCACTGTCCCAGGTGGTTGATCGGGTTTCACTGATGAACACAGCAGTCGAGACTCTGTGTCTGCTTTTACAAAAAGAGTACCACGCTCCTGGGGTTCTTCTTTGCTGGGCTGTTTTCCTTTCCATCTCCCAAAGCATCCTAGAGAATAATAAATCTCCCATTGGGGTTCCCAGTGTGGTGTATTGCATAAGGCAGTTAAAAAAAAATTTGGCATGGGGAGAACACTGGGCTGGAGTTTCCTAGTTTCAACACTGAACTGATCATGTAAGAAACTTCAATTTATACGTTGGAAACAAACAGGAATTTCATCAGAAATGCTGAAACAGCATGAACCACCTGGGATGAGCTAGCAAAAACTGAATGTGTAAGCACACATGGTTTGACCCAAACATCTGTTAAAATAATAACTCCCACCCATCGTTTTGAGCTATCAAGCAGAAGAATGAAATTTGCAGCTGATGATTTGTAGATTTGTTTGTATCCTCAACTTTTTTGGCCCATTCTGATACTCAAGAACCAACAGTTAATCCATGCTTTTTATTTTTGGTGGTCCTGTAACTAACACATCTGTATCTGACCTTTAACATTCTGTACCTTTATCACTTGGCTCAGGTGTGTTTAGAGCTGGAATGTAATAAAATTGTGGACAGGCTAGGGGTGTCTGAGGAACAGATTGAAAACCTCTGGGCTCATGCACTTGGAGTGAACTCCACAGAGCTTGACTGAATTATGCTTGTTTTCAATAAATTTATGGGAAATTAAAAGATTGATACGTCTGTTGTGGTGTGTCTGCAAAATACATGTGTATCCACTTTGTGAAATATGATTTCTATTTCAGCTCAGTACTCATACCTTCTTTGACTATTTTATTTCACTACTTTGTGATTTACATCTTGGATTATAATTATTATTCAGATAATTCAGTTATTCAGTTGATCATTACCAATATGGCACTGTTCTAAATAGACATTGTGAGATGACCACAGTGATGACAGAAAAGTTATCTGAAACCAGATTTGGTTAAAATTTGTGGTTTGTTAAATGACTTATTTGCATATGGTTTCAGTCCTGTCAGTATTACAAAGGCCAGTATTGCAAATACTATTAACAAATGACATGTGGTGCAGCCCTGGAAGACTACTGCTAGACCTGGCACTGTAGTGTTGTCTGGGTGAGACAGATGGTGTCTTTGTCTTCACTGGTTTTACAGCTTGGGCTACACAATGTCGTTAGTGCATCAGCAGGGTTTCCCCTTAACTTATGGAGAATTTTAATTAATTAGCCTGGGTTTGGGGTTGGTTAGGGGATATAATGGAACCAAAAACACTAGTCCTTCAGGGGTTTTGGCTCCTTACAGATTCATCACGTGCTTTGTTTCATTGTATTGTCAGTCTGTGTAGAGCAGAGGTTCTCAAAAACAAACAAAAAATAAAACTGTGAACACTCTCTGTACAGATCTTATTCACATAATCCAACTACTCAGATATTAGGCTCAATATTTGATCAGCCGTAATATATTGACTAGTTAGTGCCGTATAGCTTTTTTTTGTGTGTGTGTGTACCTTCCACTCAGAGGAATCCATTTTTAGTAAAATTGTCATGAGATGCATGTTGACTTATAGTCCTTGTTTTTGAGGAATTGAGGCTTGGATTAAAACCTAATTCAAGTGACTAATAAAATGGGCTAATAACAATAAGAACTCAATCATGAATAGAATAAATTTGGTTATTACTGATGAGTTGTAATTCCCACCACTGTAACAAAAATGGAAAAATCACAGACCCCAGTTTGAGAACCATGGCTCTGGAGCAGGGGTTCTGAAACTTTTTTTTTTTTTGGAGCCAGGGACGACTACTGGGGTAAATTAATTTCCAAGGAGCCCCTTATGACCACAGCACAAATGTAAATGGTAAGAACAAATATGTTTTTTTGTTTTGTTTTTTCCCCCGAGCCATTACAGCTTTCCACTCACCCAAATATAGAAACACTACATCATATTAACAGAACTTTCTGGTTAAAATTGCAGTTAGATTGATTGATGTTTTTAGTTATATTTTTAAATATTAGTTATTATAGTTATTTTTTAGCCCCTTTCATTTCGAGTGAGCAGTCAGTTAGGCTACCATAACTAAATAATAACCATAGCAACCTTGATATTAGTTGTAATATCAAGTAATTGCAGTAGTAATAATAAGGGAGAGTGGGGAGACTTGGGACAGGGGAGACCTGGGACAGTTTGTATTCCCATAAATTAATTTCAACCAGTCAGGTTTTAGATGACATCAGAAGTTAGATGTTGCCCCTTAGAGTAACCTA
>JAOTRR010000030.1:9223965-9237786 GCA_028570945.1 Gogo arcuatus
ATACAGAAAAACCTATGAATGAGTGGGTGTGTCCAAACTTTTGACTGGTACTGTATATGTGCGGACTAATACACACATAAAGCATAAATATACATATAGTACACAAAGCTCTGCAGATGGAATAATCTGACTTGGAGGACAGGGGTACAAAAAGGGGGCATGAAAAAGAAAGGGCTGTGGGTGTGCCTCAGACCCTTACGTCATCATCAGTGTTGGCTGTGGTTCAAGGCCTGCAAAAAAACCACAGTTTCAGAAAGGATTATTGCACTGTGCAGTGCTAGCAAGCACAGGCTGCTTCTTCCACACCCACCTCTTTCTACATGTTGGTAAACCGCTTATCCTTCCCACAGTGAAAGTTCCAAGGAGAGCATGGACAAGTCGGGACAGATGCATTAGCCTGTCTTATCAAATGTAATACTTATTTAGAATATATGAAGTAAAAGCGTTCCCTCTCTCTTTCCTTCCCACCTTTCTTCTTTATCCCTCTTACAAAATAGGAGGAGGGTGGATGATGTGTTATTACTTGCCTAGATAATAGCATTTAGCCCGTTGCTGTACAGCAACGCCCCTAAGGAGTAGCATGACAGAGCTTAGAGAGTCATAATAATAATGTCAAAGTCAGCACTACTAATGTAACACCTTTCTCTAGGGTCACATGTGGATGAGTAAATTTTATACTTCAACAAACAGGTCCCAGATCAGTAAACTGGGACATATTGTACTTTCATCCAAAACTATAATCTTGCAATCCCACTTGCCTACACCTGGGCTTCCCAAACCGTTTAATAATATGGACCACGCCTTGGGAGTGGAGTGATTTGCAAATGTGAGTGTTTTGCTCACTACTGTTTTAAAAATGCGAGTACAATTCAGGACTTGTGTGGAACCAGATTTCAACCCATGCAGCCTACCACTCTGACTTAGGCTACATTTACATTATCAAGTTAAAGGGATACAAATCTGATAAATCAGGTACATATCCAACATGAGAATGTTCAGATTGGAATTCACAGAAACTGAGTCATGCAGTGAAACAATTTCCAAAGAAATCGGTGTGTCCATGCAGGGCATTTCAAGGGAAAAGTGTGTTTGCATTAAAGACACATATGAGTCACTTGCAGTGATGAATGTAAACCATCAGCATAGACAGAGCCGATCTGAGCAGTAAAATCAGAATTGTGCAAAGAAGCTTGTAATGCGAACGTAGCTTTACTTATTTGAAAATTTTATTTCTTGAAATTCATATACTAAAATCTTTTTACATAACAGAAGACTCTCTGCTCTGCTTTTATCTCTTACTTCATGGGTAGAACATCAGAATTCTTGACTCAGCACAGCTTTTCATACAACAGGTATGGTTTTCACACTGGTGAAACCACAGCACACACATTTTTCTTCTAGCAACTGAGTTTGTTAACTAAAGTTAACAAATTTTTGAACTGTTGGCCAAAGCTGATGAGATATTCACATTACAAACTCTAAAGTTTTGCCCTTTTCAACTCAGAGGCAGGGGCGTGTACTCATCTCAGGCACGCTTGCGATGGTTTCTTGAGGTTGAGTCCACTTGCTGCTCGGCCCGGATCACCTCATCTGCCTGCAGTCACTTATTGAAAAGGAGTAGCAGACGAGTGATCGTTAACTACCACGTGAAAAACCATTAACATAGGAGTGTATTTCAAGAGGCTCCATTACAATTTGAATTGGCTTTCAATGATACTAGTTATTTGTAAAGCGTACCATCACCTCAAACTTTGGGATTTTTTAACCTGGGCCCTATTTTCCCATCTTTTTGGGTGCAAATTTTTAATAGGGACAAAAGTGATTGAAACTGATCTAGTACTGAGTTAGAAAGCTATAACCAGCAACTACAAATTGGCTATACAATGTAACCCTATGGGGCAAACATCTGCGTCAAAGTAACACGCTTATTTTCACCACTGACATGCTCATAATGTTATGAGTGTTCCAAAGTAATGCCTGAATATTTAGCTGATTATGACAATATGAATGAGTGTCTGACAACGTGGAAAGGATCCCTTTTGTAAACATCAGAAGCCCCCGTGCGATAATCCACTATAAGCACTGAATGGGGTGCTGCGTCAGAGACCGGATGAAGAAAAAGGTAAAACAGTGACTATAGAAAAAGCCATTTTCTACTGTTACTTTACAGTTATTGAGGAAAACAGATACAGTTATATCTCTGGAGGGAGCCTTTCCATGTTGTCAGACACTTACAATAACATTATGAGCCTGTCAGTTGCAAAAACAAGTGGTTTACTTTCACTCAGATGTTTGCCCGGATGTTAGGATTACATTGTATAGTTTTTTTGCGGTTGCCGGTTACAGCATTCTCACTCCGCAAATACTGGACTGAGTTCTATTGTTTTTGTCCCTAGTAAAAATTTGGAACCAAAAAGATGAGAAAAAAGGGCCCAGATTAAAAAAATCCCAAAGTTTCCCTTTAAACACTAACAATATGACAAAACCTTAACAATGGAGATGTTTTACTTAGAAAACACAGTTAATAACCCAAGACTTTCTGCTGTAAAGTTTTGTTGTCAGCACAAACACAACATGCTTTATAAAGCCATTACCAGATTCTGGCAGCCTTTTTGTAATGTTAATTAACATGGCAGCAAACTCTTTGTAATGTTAATGACCAAATTAATACTTTTCTTACTGAAAAATCCAGCTTGGTCTGAGCTACAATCAAGACAAGCCCAGCCAGTTATTGCTGGTGGATGGAAAGAATTTGAGTCACTAATGCAAAAATCACATGCAAGTTTTTCCAAGAAACTAACAAAACAAGGCGATTAGAAAATCTTAAACATCTATTAATCAATTTAATCAAGTAACAGGAAAGCTGGAAAATATCAGCTTGGATTATGTTTTGGTAGCTGGTTAGACCAAGCTGGAGTATTTTAGGAATTATTCTAAAAAAAATTCCAGTTAATATTTGATAGCAACTGCACAAATTAATGTGTTTTGTGTTGTGTGCTCCTGTCTCAAGTCACTAGTCCTTGGCAAAAAAAAAAGCTTACTGTAGAACCCTGAATATTTATGGGCTGCATTAACCATGATCGTGTGGCAGATGATGATTTTTAACACAGACAGAGGGTAAACAGCCCATGTGCATTAAATTGCATACAGATATGATAAAGAGATGCAGCTTGGTAACTTCTAGTGTTTGTCATGCAAACAAAAATCCAAGAAACACCCAACCAATTCCAGTAATTGCTGTGATTACCTGGTAACACCCATTTTCCCCAGCTCAGACTCGCTGCATTGAGCAGCAAAACAAGAAGATATCAAATAAAAACAAGACAATACAGAGAAGTCGCTAGAGGGGATTGAGACACCACCAAACTGCGTCTCACTAATCCTGTTATTGATACAATGTGGCAGAAGCCAAGATGGAGAATCTGGTTTGAATTGCCCAACCATATGACTGAAAAGAAATGTCCGCTTCTGGTTGGAAATGGTGTTGTCTTAGCATGTTCTGGTCAAGTTGTTTATGAAAGACAACACAAGGCCTTTTAGAAGGTTTAAACGAGCCAAAATACAAAAAAAGGACCAAGCAACCAGGCATTGAGAAGATATTTTGTGGAGAATTATTGAATATTAAATCTCTTACATACAAATTTCTACATAACACTCATTGTAAATGTCAAGAGGCACTATAAGGCTTGATAGCTACTATGCCTCTACTTGCATGAATCCCTGGCATCCACCGCATTCCTTTTGGCTTTGGGCTCCAACAGACTCCATCCAGAGATGCCAAGAACAATAAAAGCTCCAGCAAGCGCAGTAATCTGCTATTAATTTCAGTTACCATTACAAACAGCACAGCCATCTATGACCTCACCCTCAAAACATGCTTTATAATAAAGGCGGTCAGAGATGCCACTGTGACAGCAGGAAGCAGGAAGAGGGCTTGAGAGACTTGACTGATATCCAGAGGAGAGAAGAACATCACACATTGCCACACACGTATGTCAGTACCTGTTCAGGACTGGACATGTGATTTGGATTAAATGCTGAGCAGCTCCTACAGTTGACGTGGTATTATTTTGTAGTGATGTGCTGAGTCTGAGAGCTTCCTGGATACCTAACGTGTCATTCTGATGTTCCAGTGACAGTAAAAACAAGGATTGATGGGTGAGTTTGGAGGTCCAGCTCCTCTGACACTTTACAACCTTTTTTCCACAGTAGATAGTGACAAAGCAACAGCTGACTGTTCCTTTTCTATGTACATGTACGACACAGAACCACGATTTCAGCAACAAAAAAGCAAGAGACATTTGCATTAAGATTTTCTATTCAAACTAGGTATGACACAGTAAAGCAACAAATCAAAACAAGTGGCTCAAATGAGTCTTTGGACCAAGCCACATATGGTCCGACATTAATTAAGGGCATACTCACACTAGGCAAGGTTGCCTTGTACCGTGCCCGAGTACGATTGTCCCCCCTCCCCACTGGCCTGCACTCACATTGTTCTGGGCCCGAGTACGCTTACGTCATCACGATGCAACTTTTTGTGCTGAAGAAAAGCACTTTTGCATAGCACAGTACAATGTTTTTTACATTGTGGCTTATTTGGAGTTGTTTTGGGCGCGGTGACACACGGTCCTCTCACATTCTGTACGGATTTATCAATAATGCAATGCAGCATTTTTCAGTAAATCATGCTGCACAATTTTCATGGAAGCAGCTGCCATTGAAGGAGGAATTTATTCAGCTTCACTCGCTGACTACAATTCGCGTTCACCAATAAGGTGAGAACCAAACCTGTTATTAACCCAAATATTCTCAAATTAATTGAAGCGCGAACATCATATCATTTGTGTTCCGTGCCTGGGCACAGAGTCTAACTGAACCATGCCGGAGCCAGCTGAACCATGCCCAAGCACGGTGTGCAGTGATCACACAAGTCAAATGAACTGGATTTTGTGGGTCAAACATGCTCAGGCACGGTACAGAGCAGCTAGTTAGAGTACACCCTATATCCTACAACTTATGTTTCTACCTATAATTAGTTTCCATCTCCTGTTTGATGCACAAAATTGCAAGAAAAACTTATAACCATCTTATCCTGTCATATAAAACCTCTCATTAAATGTGTATAGAGACATTATGAAGAAAAATAATGCTTCAAATGAAATACCAGAGATCATTGGTCCTTCTTGTGAGCATACAGTATATACACAGCTAGTACAGTTAACTTGCTTTGCTATTCTGCCAATGAAGCTAGTATGAAACCTGGCAAGTAACATGTAAATCAAACAACCAATCTGCAACAACAACAGCCCACAAGAGCTGTAAACTACAAGCAACACAAGCAAACTGTCACTTGGTAGTGTGAACATGGGGTAACTTGTCTCCAGAAATTGTGTATCCAACAAGCTCTGAGCACCCAGTTCTCATCATGGGATTCAAAGAACACGCACAATGGTCAAGGACCGAAGTCCAGGGTGAATTTCTAAAATAATAAGTACATAACAAATATGTGTCTTCACCCCCCTACATAAACAAGGCCTTCCCTAAGAATTAGAGTCATGAAAGGTCCCACAGTGTATATTTCACTACATGTCACAAGAGCTGAAGTGAAAACGGGGAACAGAAGACATTCTTCGAATGCCTCTGAAGCTGACCGGGTGATGCCTTTAAAAGGCAATAAGTATACAAGTGACCCTGTGTGCATTCAATAAACTCATAAAACTCTTCTCTGTGATTATGGAAATGTTAAGCAAACATGGTCTCACTAGTGAAACCAGGGGAAGCCACAGAGACCGTGAACATTCTCATGACATCAGACGCAGCTTGTCTAACTTGGCTCTGAAACACGGGACTCACTCAACACCTCCATATTCACAGGTCAACAATGGGGCGATCGAAATCAGCTTTTTTTCAGAGCCATTCTTTTCTTTCTTTCTCTCTTCCGCCATTCCATCCTGCTCCTTCTTCCTGTCCTCCATATGTAAGAATTTATTTGTTGGTGTGGTGCTCAATAGAATAATAGGCAAGAGAGAGGAGGAAGAGAGCTGTGCCTGTCACCAGCCATTGAACAGGCCCTCCGCAAATACAGACAGAGGAAGGAAACAAACCGTAAATAGGAAACCTGGGCTAACAATAGAAAGTGTTTTTTTAACGTGGTAGGCTTGTGAGATTGTGTGTAATGTGTAATGTCCTATCATGGCCGCTAACTATTGCCGATTGCTGATCGTATCGCCAGTGGCTTTGGGAGGGGGAGGGGGTGTGGCCAGACACATGTAACATGTCGTGTAGGTCACGTTACATCTTACCAGAGGCTGGTTACCAGAAGTCAGCTCTAGCTGCAATTGCTAGCATTTAATCTTTTTTTTTTTTTTGCTTAATTACCCATTAACAAGATCAGGAATGCTTGCACAACTAAAGTCAAGACTGGAAATAAACAATGAGTTATTAGCTGTAACTAAGCTCATTATATAAACTACACATGCGTTTGCTCTGTAGTGAACAGCAGTGTCAGAGGAAGATGCTTTGTTACTCTGTTCTGAAGTCAGAGAGCAGGTTATTAAAGTTAATTTAGGATACACAACAGGTGAAAAGGTGAAAACATACTACGAGACACAACGCACTTTATTTTTGTCCACCATAAAGCAGCAGACACCACGTTTTCCAACAGACATTTAAATCGTCTGACTTGACAGCCATCGTGATGATTGGAATATATCAAGGATTCTCGATACTATTATCAATCTTCTCAAGCCTAGCCTGTGGTATTGCACCTATCTCAATGTGCTTATTCACAGCTGACGTTTTTGAAATAAACAGCTGGGGTATTTCTGGTTTCATCCAAACTAAGCAACAGGCCAGTTATTCTTGCTGTCTTTCTAAAAGATCTTGATTTCTTTTAAGATCAATCAAATACAGCCAGAGCTTTTGCTTCTCATGCTTCTCAAGCCAAGTACGAGACAAAAATCACAGTTGCTGAAGTTAGCACAGCGGTCAGAACAAGCTTATCACACCCAGACAAGCCTGTGCAATCCCTCTTTGCATTTTTATCACATTCACAAAGCCAATTCCAAACAAATACAATTCACACACACACACCTGCTCACACAGAGGAAGCAGACGTGTTGCAACAAACACACGCTGATATGAAATGAATAGAGGACTTCACTGAGCAAACATCAATCACAATTGAAGATCAACACACTCAGCATGATGAATAGTCATTTCATTGTAATGGAAGATGAGAGTACACTGCACAATGACTTCATTATCATTTTACACCACCTACCTCCCTCCTTCTCTCGTTGCAATGCTGGTGGCACTATTGTTCTACACTGTTTCTACACACTAAATTTTTCATCTACAGCGGTCTCTCCAAACAAGACCTGAGCTCATATAGGCTAAGTGCGTGTATATGTATGCACATGCGTTCCGGCTCACTCCTATCATGTCTGTCTTTTGTACTCACAACTGCAGCACGAGGACTGTAATTATTCATTTAAAGAGATAGGAGAAAGGGAACAAAACAAAAAGTTCACAGAGGAAGATAGAACATTCCAGAAGGATACATACACAGGAAGTATATATTTAAAAAAAAAAAAAACAGGGAAACTTTGCCCACTTACTCACGCTAGTCCTAAATGCTTACAAATGTGCTTGGGCTGACCTGATGATTGGGAATCTATAATGAATTCCATGTATTGGTATTTTAATACCAGAGAAACATTCTGTTGCTGTTTTAAGCAGCAAAAAACTAAATTATAAGTGTCATGTTGTATCTGTGATGGCAACAACAGGATATAAAGCATTATTCTTAGCAGTGTACAGCAACACAGCTTCCTTCACTAAAACAAGAGCTTAAATCATTCCGGGGGCTGAAGCTACACAAACATTTATTTAGTAGATACAGTTTAATATCACCTAGCTTCTATTGTAGTTCAGAACATACCCTATCTCCTTTGCATTAAAAAGCACTCTGGGAAACATTTTTATAGATGGCCAAATGTTTTACCATCACAGTCTGTTCATGAGTTAGCAATTACTTCCCACTGGCCTAAGCTAGTTGAGCTAAATAAACTTCAGCTGTTCTTTCAGCAGCTACAGAATAGATTGCAGGCTATCACTAATGATGGATAGCTTAGACGAATGTAACTAGACATTGTTTAGGTAATAAACCTTTACATCGTAAAGTATATAGAATATAGATCGCTAACAAAATGCAAAACAATTTTAGTCAAAACTTGATTTTTCAATTGAGTAGAGATATCTGAAGTGTTTCCCAGGCTGCTACACATATATAATTAGCCAGCTAACATTATATCTTAGATTACATTACTAGATTACAACTACCACGTATCAGTGGCAGTATGAAAAATATTTTCAAAGCCAGGCAGTTTCCTGACCACAATGTTTCTGTATGTTTTGCAAATGACAGAGGTTTGTTTGGAATCTGACCTCGTGTAGCCAAACCACTTGGACACTACAGATGTAGCTTGTCTTTTAGGAACTAATTCCTCCTAAGTGTCAGCAGTGGACCTACTATTTGCACTCTTGCCCAAGTTTGTTTCTTATTGATCATTATGAGTGAGTCACTCATTCCTACGTCACATCATATGGCAAAATAATATGGTCTTTACAACTATATTACACTATATACCCACAAGTATGTGGACACCTGAGCATCACACCCATATGTGGGCCCTCCCCAAAATGTTGCCACAAAGTTTAAGTTTGCTGTAGTATTAAGAAGTCCACTTTACTGGAATTAAGGGGCCCAGACATGTTCCAGCCTGACAATACCACTGCGCACAAAGCGAGGACCATGAAGACATGGTTTGCCAAAGTTGGAGTGGAAGACCTCAAGTGGCCTATACAGAGCACTGACCTCAACCCCACTGAACACCTTTAAGATGAACTGGAATGCTGACTGCACCCCAGGCCTCCTCACCTTGCTGGCCTGACCTCACTAATGCTCTTATGGCTGAATGATCACATTTATTTCTATAGAGTTATTACTGCACCTAATGGTAAAAAAATAGGGACAACAAAATATAATGTACTAATAGAGGCCCACTGGGGCAGAACTCTCTTTGCCACACACTGGGAGGAGGACCAGTTAATGGACAGCACAGTTAATGACAGATTGGGCTAGTTTAAAAGTACTCTGTGGCCACCAAGATCTTGTTTTATAGCAAATAAAAAGAATGAAATCTAATACATTTCCATACAAAGGAAAAGTGTAAGAACAGACAGTGGGTCTATGCTGCACAGAACCATTTCTACTGTAAGATACTGTACATTTCAAAGAGATGGAAATGGGCATTATGGAGTGGATAATACATCTGAAATACTTGTTTCCCATACTAAGGCTGAGAAAATGAAGAAAAATGTCTCCCTTTTCCAATGCCAAAATTTAGGTTATTTTCAAGTCTTTTGTGTGGTTTGAGATGTAGTTGGGCTGGAAATTCTGCTGAAACCTGCCAACCCTGGCTAATGATATTATCTTGAATACAGCCGAACCCCTCAAAATACGCTGCTAGACTGTATGCTAAATGACTGTATGTTGTTGACTTTCAACTGCCTAACTCTAAAAATTCACTAGATATTAGCTGATAGCATAAGTCAAGTGTGATAGCCTCTCAATTTTGTTTTTATTAATGTCGTCCTGCCCCACCAAAATTTGTGGTCATGAGCCACCTTTGAAATAGGAAAAACTGTTTTTAGCATTAAAATGTAGGAGCAAAATGTAAAATTGATCATTTATTATCAACAGTACAGTAGGCATAGTAGCTCTAGTCAAGAATAGAAATAGACATGAAATGCACTTGATATTATTTTTACTTTGCCAGGTAGTGAATACAAATTGCAGCAATATCACCAATCAGCAATGGCAAAGGGACGTTATTGGATGATTTTATATTTCATACAATTTCACAAAACCACTTCTGAATTTAGACAGAAGCTTCAAAAGTGGCACATGACCCAAATATCTACCTTGCGGTTAAACAATAGTATTCAAAACAAAATCTGACTTGAGTCATGTTACATTTCCTCATATTTGTGAGAGGACTAAAAAGTGTAACATACATAATAGGAATTTTATGATTAATTTTTATTTTTATGACAACATTTTGTAGGTTACGTGTGTGTGTGCATGCGTGTGTGAGAGAGAGAGAGAGAGAGAGAGAGAGAGAGAGAACCTATTAAAAAAGAACAATGGAAATTGGCTACCTTAAAGAAGTTTTTGACTGCAGGCACATGACTTGCACATTCTGTCCTTCGACACTCATCCACATCCTCTCCAACCTGTGAAGTGTAGTTAGAGGAAGTTCTGACTTAACTGAACTCTTTAATAGCATGAAATAACAGAAATCATTTACAGTCTGCAAGCACATTCCCTACATGATAAATGATAAATACATTGTATTTATGTAATATAATGTACATATGTAATACATACAGTGTGACCTGCAGAACAGAATAAACACATTGTCAGATACTGGTCTGATTAACTGCATGCCTCAGAGGATTTTACACAAGAAGTGGCTTCCAGTTCCACTGAAACTTTGAAACTTGACTAATTGAGATTAAATGTGATTAGGGTTAATAATACAATTGTTTAGGCAAAGATACTTGTGTGGGAAGATGCTTTCATTTCAGTTGGAAGAGATAACAAACTGTAGGTGGTTATACCATGAAAACAGCATGAGGGAAAAACGAAGATGTGAAGGTTTTACACACCGAGATTCCACTTACCATGAAGCAAAACAAAAACCAAAAGGAGTGCATATTTTAGAATAAGTTCAAATTCCATAGTAAGAAATGTCTTGTTAAACTAATCAGAATTGTTTATTTGTTGTATAAGTTAAATAGAATAAGTGTAATGTTATCTGTGGGGTTATCTGGTACACACAATGTTTTTAATTGCACTGTTAACAGGTCAACAAAGCCACCACCCCTTCTCCTCTGCATCGCCTGACTGGCTACAGATGCCACCTCTGACCTCAAACACAGCATTCCAGCCTTGTTGTCCTGGCAACCAGTGCTGGAGAGGTTACTGGGACGGTTCCCAGCATGCTTTGCGAGCTTGTGAGTGTATTTGAGCTCCTTCAGTTACAAGCTGTCTGGGGGTCAAAGCCTTTTGTGGGGAGAAACCCATTGACATATCTCATCAACAGGAGCCTCACATACATCCCTCCTTAAAAAACAGCCTTTCCAAAGATCCTCTGTATCAACCAATGTGAAGCCACATGAAGCTCACACCCTAAGGAAGGACCAATGGGAGCAGAGCATTGAGGGTTCACATCCAATGGGAATAAATGAATGTGATCTCACCCAAAGTAGTGTGGCACTAATGCCAGGCTTTAAGGCTTTATGGCAATCAGAAAAGTGGTGTCTAAATCTAGTTTTAGACATAAAATCTGTTGAGTGTGGTATTGAACTAAGACCGCAATGTAAACTATCTAAAAATCACACTTCTGTTTTCACATCATCAGTTTACCCAGCAGATCAGGACTATCCGTGGCTGTCCCACTTTAGACGGTGTAATCCTGCACAGTCCATACATGGGTTTGGCAATGTGAAACTTCTGGGCCAATTCTGTTAAGCCTCCATCTAGAGAGAGAAGAAAATGTAGGGATAAGAGGAGAGATTACAAATTATTCTGACAACAAGTAAGCTCTATCATACAACAAATCTATCAACAAAATTTGTTGACATGCTTTTGCCAGATTGCCATGTCAAATCACTTAAACATGCACCAAAGTAATTCTACTCTGTAGAAATGTATCCTTCATATTATCTCAAAAACAAAAAAGAATCAAAAGCTGTCATAATAAGAACCAGAACCTCAACAGGAAATGTTTCCACCTTCTGGCAAGTCTTTAGTTTTTAGCCATGAATACGAATGAACACAATCATAGACACAGCACAAAATGTTTGGAACGTAACTAATATATTAATACAAATCTTCTGTGCAATTAAAAACATGCATATTCACATTGTTGTGATCTTACTTCCAGAATCAAAAAGCTTCAGGTTGTTGGTGAATCCATCATATGCAAACAACGCCCTGGAAAAAGAGAAAAGAGGTTTATTTACTAGGCTGGAAATAGTCATGATCTTGGGGCCTGTTTAGTTATATGATTACCATCATTATGATGTCTTGATATAACCACATTACAGACTACTACAACATGAGAAGATGACCTTAACATCAACAGGTCTCGGTCTGGTGCACTTCCTGGATAAAAGTAAAGGTCAGTTGTGCCTAACTAGTGCCTCATCTACACTAACGTCAGATCACTGGAATGTAGTGAGTGGGTAGGCAGCTGTGAGGACCATATGCTTCCACACACCCGACACACCATTCACAACATCTCAAACTGCCCCACACACATAGCCTTTTATCATACATACCGAGACTGAACTCTAACAAAATGTCCTGGCCCTCCACTGGGGTAAATAGATACTGGTACTGAACATTCTCACAGGTGAGCTTTCTTCTTACTGCTCCTTAGGCTGTTGTGCATGTTTTCAATTAAAGGGCCCTTGGAAGCATCTATCAAACTTTGCACAGGCTACAGGCCTTGACTTACAGGTTTTTTCACTGTATTAGTGAGGACTTGCCTGAGTACACACATCTGACAAGTTCAAGCCGGAGCTGGTACTTCTGCGTTCTCTAAGGACACCAGAGTCAATATTTCACATAATTGTAGTGTGTGGAAACCAAAGAAAGCATTTGAACCCAGGTCACAGCTGTTTGTTAACACAAGTCAGTCAGAGCTACTGTAAAGTCATCCTTGTTTGTGCTTGATCAGAGAATGAATTCAAAATTTGAGAATGTGTTTTGCCCTAAGCACCACCAGAACAATACACAAGTCACAGAAATGTGAGATAAATCATCTAGTGATATTTGACATTTATTCTGTTTTCAACTCGATATGACAGGATGTGGCAGGTTTAGAGCTAGGATATGGAGTACAATATCACTCCAGGCCAAACCACACTGGTTTCATTCCCATGGCTTATTTATGTTTTTGAGCAGTAGGTAGTAGTTAATAGGAATGAGCTTACAAATCTCTTTTGGTTGCGTTTTTAATGGGTTTACTATGACACTCTCACAATTGCTGTCTGGCACTTCATAAAAGACTGAATACATTAAACAATTACTTATTATGTGTGTGGTTTCCACAGTAACACATCAAGAAACACATTTAACCCCTTAAACCAGCCACATGTCTGGACCAGCTGAAGTGCCCTAGGAGTTTATGGAGTTAATTATAGATAAACAGTAACCTTATATTACTTGTTTCTTGAAATCACCCAAAAGTCAACTAAGCAAAAGTTCAATTAAATCTTAAATACACCCATTTATTTCAGTAAAATAGGCTAATAACTATAAGAACCTCATGAGAAATATAACAGGTTTGATAACGGTGGGGTATGAGTTCAACAAAAACAGCAAAAACAAACAAACAAATTAATTAATTAATTTAAAAAATCCTAGCTACACTTCATTGACCCCTGAAGGTCCAGAGAATCCACTTTAAGGACATTACATAATACTCAGCTGCTACTTCTTAAGACACATCCACAACAGATGGAGCTTTTGTTACATCTGGGTGCGTTTCATATGTCAGTTCATACATAATGAGTAAACTAGAAACAAGTATGTTGTCATTGTTGTCCTAATGTCCACCAGGCCTGTGCTCAATGCAAGTCATCAAAATGACCCCTGTCTCTGACACAAGGCCTAGACATTATCCATCCAACCGCACACATCCTTCTCCTCCCTCCCTCCCTCCCCCCCACACACCCCCACAC
>JAOTRR010000030.1:9277193-9289553 GCA_028570945.1 Gogo arcuatus
ATATAAATAATTTATTATATAGACACGAGTATTTTATAAATAAAATAAGGATACTTTAAATTATCCTTTAAAGTATAAATAAAGGAGGGAAACCACAAAAAAGGGAAGAATTCTGGATTCATTTCCTTGGTCTTAAGTGTTATAGAAACTGAAGAAACAACACTTCCTCTAGTGGCTTGGAGAAGTAAATGCAAGTAATAAAACTAAAACTCTTTCTGGCAGTTCAGAACAAAAGCCTAATCAGCTAACAGACTTTAGAGAATGGTAATACTCCCATAGCAGTGGTTGAAATAGCCCTAAATTAAGATGTCACTGTTATGTTTTTCCCCACACCAGAATTGTCTCTTTGGTGCTTTATTAGAGCCTTCTTAGTTTAATGAGTGAAGCATCACACCATGTTTATTTAGTGTTCTGTTTCTGCCCATTGTCAATGTTAAGTTCTAGCAGTAAAAACTCTTGGCCCTCATGTATCAACATTGTGTAGAAAAGGTTCTAAACAGTTTCATATACTCAGTAAAACTGGGATTCATCAATGGTGAGTATGCATATCATATGCACTATAAAGCTTAATAAATACCAATTGTTTATAGCCGCTGTGCATGTGCATTTCATTGCTCGCTTGCATACAGTCACACCCACAATTAACCATATATAGTATGTATGCATCACTTCAAAAGGTACTTCAAATTTCATGAACGAACAAGTAAATCAAAATCTCAGCTTTGGAACGAAACTTCTTTCTGAGGCCGAGATTTTAATCAATAAAGTGGAGAATAATTAAGCTGTACCATTTAATATTTCTCCTTGTGATGTTTGGGAAACACCTGCTATATCCCCTGTTTCTCTGAAATGTGCCTGTAGGCAAAAATCATGCTTGAAAGAACTTGTATATGAACAGGCAGAACAGGTATTGCATTTGTTCACCTCATTTTTCGCTCCAATTCAAGCCGCAACTGATGGCACAAATTTATCAGTATTAGTTTTGTGCACCTATGCAAAAGTATAAACAAAAACCTAAGCAAACATTTGTTTTGATAAATCCCACACTCTGCATTGAAAAGTTCATAAACACTATTTCTGCACAGATTTGTTAGTAAGAAATGTTGATAAATGAGGGGCCTTGAGTGAAGTTTCCCCAATAGTGCCTCAGCGGAAAACTGGAAAAATATAGCATAAAGAGCTAAAAGGGGGCTACGGAAGATCCAAAGCAATTGTTTCTCTTACCGAGAGAAAAGCAAAGGTTATTCATTGCTGAGGCAAAAAGCATGTACCACAGTTCAGCTGGATTTACCTTTGCGGGTTACAGAATAACAAATCCCTGACGCTGTTTTAGGTGCTAGGTGCAAGGTATTTGTAGCTCATATATGTTGGATATTTTCCCCAGAAACAGGATTCACAGGAGAAGCTCATCACAACAGCACCATGCTCTATGCATGTTCGGGCGCCAGCGCCTAGGCTTGGTACTGCGGGGTGAGTGAGGATGCGCGGGTTTGTAGTTGTAGCATGAGAATAACAGTCTTAAAATGTGAAGGCAGATAACTGCCATGAAGACATTCCCTATGTGGTATCTCAAATGAGGCCTCCAAACTTGCTGGATTAACACAGTGAAACACACAAGACAGAGTGAGAAATTCTCTCCTTCAGTTGATGAGCTAAGAACTCTTATGGGCCACAGCTTTTTGCCTCAGGCTTGGCATTAAACCTGGGTTGATGAGTGAAGGCAGAAGAACGGGGGCGAAGTGGCCCCAGACAAACGTCCATCAGCCAGGACACACACATTGGACACAGACACAGGTCATTCCAGGCTCAGCTGTGAGTCTTGAGGCCGAGACAGGGTGAGGGGTTTGGGGTGTGGGCGGTGGTGGTTTCCAGATAAGAATGCACGCTCAGGAGATGTGGGGTGCAGAGGAGGACGGGTGTCTCCAGAAGCACCAGCTACGCTTGGTGTGCTGCTTGCGCAGGATTTCTTCCTCACGCTCACGCTCTTTCTTTGAGCGGTTGTAGCGGTCTTCCTCCTTGAGGAACCAGACGGGGGGCCAACGCTGCTTCTCAAAGTGCTTCTGATTTTCTGGAGAAGACAAGGGAGTGAAATGATCAGAATGTTAAGAGATATGGACAAATATGATTAATGAACAGGTCAGTGATGAGGTCAACAGTGATATATGGCAGGTATTAGGTTTATACCTGGAGACATGGTCTTCATGTCTTTGGGGAACTTGCGACACACACTGTTGTAGTTGGTGCAAATGTGATGGAGGCACCAGGCAGAGAGCTGCTTGGCATTGTGGAACTACAGAAGATACACAGAAAGGGAGATAAAGTGGCGTTGGCACAAGGCATCAAACAGTGATTTCTAACAGTGAGGCTCATTTGAAAGGCAATTAGTGATCATCCTTTGAACTGCTATGAATAAATGTTAATTTGGGGGATTAATTTGTTCCTTTTGTTACCTGGCTACTCCAGTATTCAAATCAGTGTGCTTAACAGAATAATAGGCCCATCTACTCTGAAAATGGTCTGTTTTGCCACAGACCTAAAAGAAGCTTACCTGGGCCGTTTCTAGGTAAGCCAGCACCTGTCCGTCAATGTCCGCTCCTTTCACTGCCCACTGCAAGAGCTCTTCAACCGCATGTTGCTCTGTGGATCACAACATACCACAATTCCGCTGTTAATATTGTTTTTGGCTTGGAATGGTAAACTATAATATAAACTATAAAGGTAAACTTTGCCTATTTAAGCCCTATTCCATTTGGATTAATTTACATGGGGAGGTTGGGTACCGTAATTATTACTGGAGTCTCCCCATGGAAAAATTGCACCCTATTTTACCTTCTAAAAATGACAAGTAGAAATAACCCTGGGTAATATATCCCATCTGAATTGACATGTTGATAAAAATTCCTTTATAATCTGCAGGGAAAGAGGTTTTGTGCTTTTTCTTCAAGACACTGTCGATACCAAAACAAAACCAAGCACTGGCAGAGATGACATTTCAAAAGACCTGCGAGAGAAAAGATGCTTCCTGGGCTTTACCAAAGTTAATGAGTTCCTAGCCCCGGTATAGCCTACATACTTAGAATAAAGGTCACAACAATCAGTTTGTATTACAATGAGGTGTATGCAGTGTATGTACGCACGTATGCATTGATTCTTTAGTGTGACAACCATGCATATGGAAGGCACTTTCAGCTCTGATTTATACAGATGCTAATGGATCATAATTGGGACAGATGTCCTCTGGGAAGATTATGTAACAGACATTTATCTGGAAATCCTATCCTGTCCAAACAGTATTTGAAATATAATACTGGGTTTAGCACTCAGCTAACTGTTAGATGTGTACAATCTGTAGTAATTTGTTATATTTGTTATATACTTAAACGGTGAATTGTAATCATCTTCAAAATGCAGAAATAAGTCTACCTGTAAGAGCCACAAGGCGGGGCAGGCAGAGACGGTTGGCTAGTATTATGAGGTCAATTGGCTCCAACTCAGGGCAGGGCGTGAGCAAGCCACAGTACAGATACTCCAGCACAGCTCTCATACAGGCAGTACTGGTGTTGGGTATGGACACCTGAAGAAAGAGATAAACAGGGAGAAAGGAAAAGAACCATAAATATATTACCAACAGCTGCCTATATTGTGAAAATATGAAAGGGATCTGCGGAAATCTGTGGATGTTTATTGAGAGCTCAACTCTAGCATATGGAAACTCAAGGGGCAGACTGATCCAGTAGTGAAGCAGTCTGTTTTTCATCCTCCCTGTTGACACCTGCTTGGTCCTGGCACACACCCATAAGAGAGGGCTTCATGCTGACTATTGAACATGAATTGGGAGGACAAGTGGTCAAGGTGGACATATGTGATAGATTAGGGCATACAGAGAAAGAGAGGGCCAGTGGCCTCTGCGAGGGGTCTTTCATCCTTCAACAGCACTGCATGAAACTGTTGCCTATTCCTGATTCAAAGCTCTGGGCAAATAATTCTGTAGACGTGACACCATTGGAGGCATGACCTCTGCACAAACCAAAGCCAAAAAGACGGCCCACAGACACAACACTTTTGCAGATAGTACTCTACAGAGTGCCCCCATTTTACAACCTCTTCAAAATCTCAATCACTCCCCCAACTACCTGTAAATACAACACCATCTACTCAAATTCGTTCCTCATTTCCTGCCCAAAAGCTCAAGAATTAGAGGGAAGAAGACTTTTTACTGTGCTCTTGATTTGGACCAGGAAGGAACTACAAACAATGGCATGAATATTTAACTCCAGCAAACCAAGAGGTAGCTTTAAGTAGACATGAAGAATATGCCAGATCCAACCATGGCAGTCTTTTCTTCATGCTGTCACTTCCCCCATGCTGGCACTGGCACCTCTGTGAATTAACACATGATGAAGAGAGTTTAATTGCCTCTGGACTGGAAATGCCTCTTCTTATGGACCAGAAGTTTCACATCAGTATGCAGAACAGAATCCTTCAATTTTCATGGCACTATGAAGACTTTCATAGATGACACTAAGATTATGATGCCTCTGGAACTGGCCCGAATCCAAGTCCTTAGCACAAAACGTATGACTGGACATGATTCAGTAACGATAATTAGCTCCTATTCTATTGAAATATTGCAGAAAGAATGCATAGTCCTGCATAGTGGAGACAGACAACATGCCAGATGACTGAAAGTTAAAGAAAGCAAGGTGGGGGAAAATTAGACAACACCAGAACAGCCCAGGGGTCCTTCTGAAGCCTCAGGGGTGCCCCACATCTGCCTGACTAAGAACCAATTAGCAGAATGTCAGCCTGACTGTGGCCTCTAATTACAAGTAAAGGGCAGAGTTAAGATGTGCAGTAGTAACGCAGGAGGTAGCATCCTGTCAAAGATTCAGCACAATGATCTGGAGGTTTTTAATAAGATTGAGCAGTGCTTTAGTCCTTTAAGTCTTTTATTCTGTCCAGCACTCTCACCTCCTCATCTGTGCACTCTGCTCAAAAAGATCAGGTTCCAAAGCTTCAACTTTCATGCCCTTTTCACCATCAATGCCAGCATCATCTCATTGTCATCTCCCTAACTAGCCAAGCTGAGTGTCTGCCATAACTCAGCACAGCTGTAGTGTACAGCTGACCTGCATTCTGGAAAACTGAGTCCAACATTTTCTGTCTTCAGTATATCCATGTTGGATTTCTCATGGTGGCATGGTGGTGCAATGGTTAGCACAGTCGCTTCACAGCAAGAAGATTCTGGATTTGAACCTTGTGGCCGACTGGAGCCTTTCTGTGTGGAGTTTGCATGTTCTCCTCGTGCTTGTGTGGGTTTCCTCCGGGTGCTCCAGTTTCCTCTGACAGTCCAAAAACATCAGATTAGGTTAACTGGCTACTCTAAATGGCCCCATAGGTGTGAATGTGAGTGTGAATGGTTGTCTCTGTGTTAGCCCTGCGATAGATTGGCAACCTGCCAGGGTGTACCCCGCCTCTCACCTGAAGTAAGCTGGGATTGGCTCCAGCTTTCCCTGTGACCCTGACGGATAAGCGGTATAGATAATGGATGGATGGATTTCTCATTAATATGACATATAATATGTTTTTTAGGCGCTAACAGTGAAGTATGACTGTTATTACTTGAACATTTTTGTAACTATCTAACTGCACTAGCAATTTCCCCCTGTGATGTCAGAGCACCCGACAATCACTATGTTCTCGTAGGAATAATAACAAAAACACAGCACCAACCAACAAATTGACTCCAGAGACTCAAAGCACATCACAAATATTCCAATGTAAATATATTAAATGTGTTTCAGGGTGGACTTTTCCTTTTTACAATGTTGTATTTACAGTACTTTATGGTAATGTTCAAATATATTGACTTGTATGGGCTTGGCAAGTATTACAAATCTTGTTTAAACATTTTACATTGAAATGACAATTAAGTATTTAACAAGTAACCGTAAAAAGAGTCAGAGAGGAAAATATAAAAAGGTGGGACAGCCTGTCACAACCTGCAGTCTACATCATGCGCCCAAGTCTTCCTGTTCACCATCTTTCCTTTCACTTCATCTGGCAGGTTTTCACAGTTGAGCTTTCAAGCTTCCTCTCACTCTCTCACTAATCAGCTCTGCTGTCATGAGTGCTGTTGCCGAGAAGCATTTTGATGCCTGACTGTCGGCCAAACTTTCACAGAGCAAGCAGTCACACACAGTGCAACCAATGGAAAGAGACGTGCACACTCAAGGGTTCAAACAGAAAACTTTGCTTCTTGAAGTTCAGGGTGGCTGCAAGTGCTAAAATATCATCAGCACACTTCATTATAAACCAAATCCTAAATCTTATCTGCAATATTGCCTGTCTTGAGAGAAAAAAAAAAACCCTCTCTAGTTTTTGCAGTCCTATTTCCGTAAATGCCAAAAAGAAACATGGGTGCGTTATAAAAAGTGTAAAATTAGAGAAGTGGCACAGATGTGTCCGGGTATTGTGGGGTTATTAAATATAGCTCAGTTCTGTGTGAAAGGCACGTGCTGCCCAAAACAGTTGCGCTCTTACAGAAATGGTGTCATAGAACTACTTAAATGTTTTTCAGTTTTATTTAGGAACTACTTTTATGAATACTATTTATTGGTGAGTACGGGTGAACTAAAGGATGCTCCGAAACTGTTGTGGCTCTTAAGGCCACCGAGTGGTATTGTGTCTGCTTATACAGAACACTGTGCTCTGCTTGACACAAGGCCCAGATCTATTGCAGCTCATTCTATAAATAGTGTCGCGTTCGCTACAGTCAGTTGTCATGCTGGCTTGTGGCAGAGAGAGCATCAAACGAGGCTGTGCTCACTGTTTACGTCTGGTTTTGTGTCACCTGTGTTTGCTAGGGTACAGCTTACCCCATAGTGGTGCAAAAGGTCTGTCTGAAAGGCCAAGTGGAGAACTCAAAAAGCGTGTACTGGCAAGAATACTGACATGTGAGAGAGAGAGAGAGCGAGAGAGAGAGAGAGAGCCCTGCATAACACTATGAAGTGTGCAGGCTTAATGTTTAAAAGACTTCATTTATAGGCATAGGAATGACATTTACATTCCTGCACGATGCCTTGGACACCTTCCATTGCTGCTTTTTTCCACAAAATGACTTTTTTTTTTTTTTTTTAGAACGGCAACATTGAAAACATAGCATACTGTGAACTATGATAAAGGATCAACTTGACTAATAACAGGTAGTAAGCTAAAGACACTTAATCATCATTGGTGCTGCACTGCACTACTATACACGTAGATTCATGTTTTTTTTTGACGTTGCCCAAGCATCTGAACTTCTGCTCTACATCTCACTGACTCATTAGTGAAGGATTTATATGAAAAGAGATCTGAACTTCTGCTCTACATCTCACTGACTCATTAGTGAAGGATTTATATGAAAAGAGGAACTTTTCCAATTTACTGACAAAAAGTCAAGACAGTAGATAGGAAAAGTAAAAAAAAAAAAGAAAGTTGTTTTGAATCCTCACATTTTTCAAATTGCCCTACTTCCAAAATTTTCATTCAGGATACCTAGGCCACGGATATAACAGACAGACTCAAGGTATGTGCTTTTATCATTAATATTATATAGGTAAATTATTTGCATCTGAAATCACTGTAAAGGAATGGCTGCAATGAAACTGCCTTCAAGAATAAGGGCATTAAAAGTGGATCAGCTTAACCGTAAGGCAGCTCCGCTGATCATTACATGCCTTTTAGAGAGCAGGATTGTATGTGTTTTACTGCGATACCTGCGATACCTGTTTTACTGCGATACCTGTAAATAAAGTAGGCCATTTATGTTTAGGCATGAAAACTAAATGCTGCTTCACAAAGATTAAATGCTTCATAAAAACTAATAGCCTGGTAATAACTGGAGCTAATATATGTATTTAATATTTAATCTTATTTAAATGCATCCACTGACTGAACTCGTGCCATAAGGCCCAGAACGGCTATTTTATTTTCCACCACCTCGCAGTCCTCTTTATATGTCCTCTCAGTAAATGCTGTCAGAATACAGAAGTGGCCAGCATCTCGTTTCTTGCATCAGTTCCTGGTCTGGCTGCAAGTTTAGCTCCCTGTAATGCCTGTAACACTATACAAAGTCTTCTTATTCTATTGCTGTTCACTGTGCCAGGATACCTCGAGTTCCTTCACCAGCTCTCTCGGGTCAAGACAGTCCTGGAGCTCGGCCCGTGAGGAGTTTATCTTTCCAGAATTTGAAATGACAGCTAGTTGTCCATGAAAAATAAATATTGTGAATAGGGGAATCCTAACCTGGAATTTATAAGATTCACATAATTTGGTTCTATATAAAAGCTAATTCTACAAGTTATTCGAGGTCAAAACAGGAAATATGATGACTATGATGATTAATAATGAACTAAAGCAATGTGCACTTTAGCTCACTACAGATTTCCATTGGTTTTATATTTATATGTTATAATGTTTTTATATTTTTGTGTTTTTATTTTTATGGCTCATCTTATGCTTATTACCTCTGCCAACTTTGTTGGAGAAGGTTGTGTTTTCGCCGCTGTTTGTTTGTTTGTTTGTTGTTCCCAAAGTAACTCAAAAAATAGTGAACAGATTTTGATGAAATTTTGAGGAAAGGCGGGCCATGAGCCAAGGAACTACTGATTAGATTTTGATGCAAATCCAGATATGCATGTAAACATATTAGAATATCCAGATGTTTACTATGTGGCTTGGCTGAAGTATGCACTCTATTGAGTGCCCTTTTAGTTATACTGTAATATGTTATGCATAAACAAGTTTGCTGGGAAGTGAATTACACACTTTCAGGTTAGTAAACACCAAAGCAGACAGACTTCCTGCCACTGCAACCTTAGCTATGCACCACACAAAGATATAGACATACAAGTGAGACACAGAAGCCTGAGATTGAGGTCCCTTTCATACTGTGCCTTGTTTATTCAGTAGTTTGCATGAGAGAATACTTGACACACCACCTTTTACAAAAATAAAATCTGCTTGCAAGCTACGTATATCAGTCTGTATCAATGAGAAGGACATTTTGGGTTTTTTCCCCCCGAATATATTCTCTTAATATCCTGTACATTTCCAAAGTATTTTGTCTTTTCACTATACGTCTGTTTACTATAATTGTTAAAATCCCTCTATCCAATGTCACCCAGAAGAGGATGGGTTCTACTTTAAATGTGGTTCTTCTCAAGGTTTTGTCCTTATTCTGTCTCAGGGAGTTTGTTCTTTCCACTGTGTGCGATTCTGACTTGCTCTACACTTGCTTCTTCAAATGCAGCACCCTTACATTTACTTTGGACATGGTGCAGAATCCTCAACTTCACTACAGCATGGACACTTGACTGAAGCACTCCATCATTCCCTGAAGGACACCAAGTGGTCCCTACTGTTAAAACCTTCCCTAATGGAAACAGGGTCAAGTGTGCTTCCCAAAACCACCTGGCCACATGCTACAGATAAGATTTAAACATGCAAACAACATCTCTTGAGCGTCTGTTGAATTAAAGTCTAGAAAACAAGAAAAATCAAAAGATACCCCAAAAAGGAAACAATGCAGTCCATGAGTTAATAATAGTGAAATCTCTCAGCAGTATTTTGGGAACTTTAAAGTAGGCAAGACCAGACAAGACCCAGACGCCTCCAATTTCTTTTCCTCAAAGAGATTTTCAGACACACAGACACAAAGCAGACATCTCAGCAAGTATTTCAGTGTGTGTGCATGCTCCTACTGTCCCATGACCTCATCTGGTTCAGTCTTTTTGGGTCAATTTGCCCAAATGCTCCCCTTGAGGGGGCACCAAGTCCAGCAGGATGCATAACTCAACTATACAGATGTGATGGTTTCTTGCTGCTGGCATTGCAATGTGGGTCAGGTTGCCATGGCGGTAGTCTAATTTCAACTACCTGTGCCAGTTACTGTTAAGGCTCTTATAAAGCCCTTGAGAATTTTGATTTAGTATCAAGGCAGCCTTGTATAAGCAGTGGCTTTAAGGGACAGTCACTGAAGTCAGTGAAATATTAGGGAAAGTAAAGGATGGATTCTCAATGTGACCTTTAACCAATGTACCTCAGGTTCCTTGAAGAAAATGTGTACATTTTAATGCTTCGGATTGAGTTGACCACTACACACCAAACCTACTACCAGACATGAAAATCTCAGCTTACCTCCTCAATGTAGCTCTCCATGAAAGACCCACGGAACATGGCTGCCATCCAGTCGCAGCTGGAGATAAGCAGAGGCTTGTGAGCAGGTAGGTAGCCATCGTCCAATTGGAACACCACATCTAAAACCATTCGGAAAAGAGTACACATCTTGGCGTGTGTCACAGAGTCGGGGCTACAGAGGGGGAAGACAAACAAACACAGAGAGACAGACGGAGAGACAAATAGACAGACAAACAAATAATAAATAGACAGATACACAGGGCTAATAAGAAGACCGAAAATAGTGAGGAGGGGCCTGGTAGTTGGGGCTAGATATGAAAATAAATGTCCTTGAGTTGCACAGTCGGAGATGTCATTTTAATCTCTGAACATCTGCGCAGTGTATTTTTCCTGAGCTAAACAGATGTATATTAAGCAGTTTTGCAAATGTCATGTCATGCAAATGTCAGCGCTCCATGACATTATTTCAAGTTAATAGCCTAGAACTGCTATACGAAAAAATTAACTGTTCGCTAAGTATTAATATATAACAAACTAATTCATATTATCAGCAATTTTAAGAATAAACAATTTATTTGGAGTTGGAGTTATGCCAAATAATTCAGTGACTCAACAAAATATTATTTAGTTCTGAAAAATATATTGGCATTAATATATCTTTCTATTAATGAACATTAATATCATTAATATATAGTGAAGAGGTTGCATGGAGATTAGTCATTTTTAACAAGTCACAAATTCACACCTAAATTAAACATTACGGCTATCATTTGTGCCCCTGCTTTTTGGTGCCCCTCCAAATATAATTTGCACCAGTCACCACTGATAACGTTCACACAGCAAGCGTGAAAAGAAGGAAGGCATCTATAGCAGACAGTTAGGAGAGATTGATGATGGCACTGGTCGGACAGAGAAGGAAATTAGTGACACAATGATAGAGGAAGATGGTTAATAGTCATTAATGACATTAAACAAAGACACACACAAAATACAAGACATGACCGACAAATAACGCTTAGCACATAAATAACATCACACAGATCACACAATGGATCAGACAGACTCACTGACAAATATGAAAATAATATTGTAATTCACAACATATATATATAAATTAATAATATAAAGGAGTAAAAATACATCACCAGAAGACATTGTGAGCAATTCTATTCAAATTCAGCTCATATAGGAATCAAAATAGAACTGCAAGTTTGACAAGTGAGCTTATTAGTCACATTTATTTATGAAATGATTCTACAAGTGGTTCATGACTGCAGACTAGTAGATGTTACATGACAAAATAACAACATACTTACCTTCACTTGCAAGAACATCTACAGTGATGAGCAAACTGATTTAAGTAGGAAATAATATTTGTGACAAACTATGAGGCTGGAGAGAAAGCCAAACATCAGGTGCCTACCAGCAAAGGTGCCTTTGCTCAGGCACTCTTTGATTCGGTTGGCCCGACGCACATGGAAGGCTTTGGTGATTTCCTGGTTCATGAAGCTCTCACGGTTCAGCACGTTGGCCACCATCATGCGCAGATCAAAGACCTCCAGAAGCTCAGCGATGGTGGCCACCTGCATCAGGTCACTCCGACCTTCATCTAGGTGACCTGTGTACAGGTACTGCAACACGGCCTGAGCAAACGTAAGAGACAGACAAACATCAGCACTTCTAGAAATACACATTGAAGCCCATTTCCTCATACAAACACCACTATATTTAACCCTTTCATGCATAAATTAATTAAACAACCTATCTAAATTCTTTAAACGGTTTGCTATTGCTTAAAATGGCATATGAATTTTCACTTTTTCTACACATCATGTATATTAAAAATAAACAGATTGTGTTTGTGTAGGACTACCATGAGGATAAGGATAAAAAATTATATCTGAAATAAAAAACAATTTTTCCAATGTTTATAAACAAAAATTAACACTGAACTCTAAAATCAGAGACAATATAAGTTTAGAACAAAATCTAGCAACTTTATTGACATCTTGAATTTCTTGACTATTTTCAATTTAAAAATAGTTTTAAAAAACGTAAGACAGTCGTTGGAAGTTTGACACATTTCTTTTTTATTTGATTTGGAATTTTGTGTAGAAAATATTAGTATAGCTGCCCACTGCTCTGGGTGTGTGTGTGTGCTCACTGCTCACTTGTGTG
>JAOTRR010000030.1:9379064-9390016 GCA_028570945.1 Gogo arcuatus
ATTGCATTAAGAATATGTATTTAACTTGCTCTGTGAAATTCGTAGAAAGCCATTAAGTGGTTGAATCACTTGATCAAAACTGACTAGTACTGGTTTTACGTTTTAGTGTCACAGGAAAAAGGGCGTAAGTGCTGCTGTGCTGCTTTTAATCTTAAGTACTTTCTTCAAAAAGAAAATAATGTGTGTTTAGAGAGTGTAGGTTGAGTCCTTTTACCGGATTATTTATGCACTCCACCTTCCCTGCTCTGTCTCTGGACATAATCCAGCATTTATGAAAGGAAGCCTCATCTGGCCTGGTTTTATTTATAGGCATATATTTATACTAAAGGTAGTTATCTAATTCTATCTAATTTTATTTAACTGTTTATCTAGTTACGTCATCACAGCACAGTTGCTTAATCAACATTATACTGAACTATGGTTGGTAGCAACCTAGCTTGTCAGAAAATGTGATAAATGTTTCAAGCAGCTTTAATATCCAGTATAATTGCCATGAAGCCTAAAGTATACATGGCTAACAGACAGTTTTGACCCTGTGGAGATTATGAGTGAGTAAGACTAAGATAAAAGATAAGATTAGATAAATTATAGTTTACTTGAGATTTTTTTTGTAATGTTTAACCCTGATTTGATCTTGATATATGCATCTGCATGAAAAGAGCTTTGTGGTGAATAAACTTGGACTAATACAGAATGAAAGCTGTGCAGATATTTGTGGTCTGTTTGGTTACTGTTTCCAAGATCTTTCTGGGAGTAGACAGCGGCATGTTACCACCAGTCTCTTTCGTTTCAGAGTGCAGTCCTAGCCTCATGTGCTAAATTCATACAGAACATAACGGGGGAGTGGCCCACCTGTACCTTGCAGTTAAGGAAAGCTCGGTCTTGATGTTCAAGTCTAAACAAAGACGCAGCTTTCTGAGTGAGATCAGTTGCAAATGTGCGTGCGAGAAGATTTTCTTATAGAAACCTGTTGTGCCACTTTTCTTTTTCTTTTTTTTTGCAGTAATGCTCTATGAAAGAAAAAAGACAAATAGCTTCACAAAGTATAGGGATTAGGCAAAATGAAACAAACTCAAGTTTTATTTTCTTGGTTTACAAATCTTTATTTTATTACTGTGCAAAGAAATTGGCAATCACAGTGACTTTCTGGATTTTATGTATTGCACAGCTGTATCAATCCAGTGTACCTTTTGTACCTTCCCTAATGCACTTCTTGCAGAATTGAATTACCATACACTGTCAGTGTAAACATCATTTGCAAGCTAACAACCCAGAGCAAACCACTTAAGTTGTGCAATATTACTTACTGTCTGCAAAGCTTTCATCTATATGGAAGCTTTCTAGGCATTAACGGTGGATTTTTGGGTGGCAACCTAAGTGAGGATGTGTTCTCCCACAGACCAAAGAGTCCTAATAAGAGAACATAACAGAACGTCTCCACCCAGATAATTGGATTGTTTGTATCCAAGCCTTATAAGGTAGAGACTGACCTAGCTTTGAATACATATCTGCTGCCATGACGCACTCGATTTTTCTTTTCTACCCTGGAGGTTAGCTATAATCTGGGGTCATTAGACACTGACTTTCAATGCATTTGGTCAAAGCTGAGATCACTTGATATGGATCTGCAAAGCATATCATAGTTGGTTGGTTTTTGTTGGTTTCTTTGTGCCGGAACATCCAATGTTTGCTTTCAATTATGCCTGCGCTTTAACACAAATACAGCACAGGGGTGGAGATATAATCAGATCTAAAGCCTAAATGGGTTTAGGAAATACTCTGTTTCAAGCAATGTGCTTCGAGGATTCAGAGAAAAGGGACAGTCATGGACTGTCATGGACATGGATCGAAGCACACTTTGATCATGCTGGTTTTCGAATTTTCAGGGAAGAAGGTGGAAGTGGTTTTTAGAGAAGAGCTAAGAGCTGACAGGAAAAATGTCATTCAAAGCATTGGTTCATTGTGAAAGCAACACTCATACTGAAGAAAGCGAAAATGGGTTTACTTCCCAAATATTACCAGTTAATATCTTATACGTATAATTTGGACAGTCAGGATAGGTGTTTTCTATACGGTCAGTCATAAAAGTCATTCTTTTTCTCGTCTTGACATGCCAAAAAAAAAAATCAACCATGTTTAATATTATCTTTAGTTTTGGCTCATGCAAACAGTGCCCCAGCAAGATCCCCAGTCTTTGCAAAATCATAGATAATTGCTTGAAAAGTCGTTTGGTATAAGGCTGACATAACTCTGTGGCTAATGACACATTGTCTTTAGATGTGAGAGGGTGTCAGACTTTAGTCTTTTAAAAGTCTTTTGAGAGTCTTTTCAAAGTCTTCTAGTGTATGGTTGGCATTAGATGATGACATGATTAGTCATTTAAATATATTGAGAAAGCTTTGCAAATGACCCAAGAAGAACAGGAAGATGACAAAAAGTGACAGATGTTAACATACATTTTGAGCCACATGGTTCTGATGAGCCATAATTATACAGGAGGCCAACTTCTTTGGATGATAGTGCAAAAAAAAAAAAAATCCAGAGGAATTCTGATAGAATGTAGACTCTCCATCTGGAGGTAAAATGATGAAAGGAGTTTTACAGCCTGGCATTCATGACTTTGGAAACATGTTTCAGGACTTTACCTCACTACAGATTTCCAGGTCTGTGTTTTTCACATATGGGCAGCATATGGCTGACCAATACCCTCCAGGTATCCAAGGCTAAAAGAGTCTTGGCTTGAGAGTTTACTACCGGAGGATGACCCACTAAAATGCCTTTTATGGTGCAAAGCAGGAAACAATATAGAACTAATTAAAAGTCATGTAATCTGCTTTAGACATACTTCCTTTAAGTAAAACAGAGTAAACACATCTTGACACCTTCTGATACAACATCTGTTTATGGGTCTAAAAGAATGACTTCACTCAGCCAAGATGGTTATGGAAAAGTAAGCAAGCATCATAAATCTTGACATTTGGTTCTTATGTATAGCCTTGGAGTTCAATTTCACAAGGCAACACAACACAAACAGTGTTTCAATGAGACTAAAATATGATACCTTCAATGTGAGCATTTTGGGATTTCAGTTGAAAGACAGTTTTAGGACATTTGGACCAGTTAAGGCTCGTCCTACAGAACCACTTTCCACTTTATATCCTTAGATATCCATTTTCTTTTTTCTATCATATTAAAATCTCAAAAATCAGTTGTGACAATGGTCACAATTGCACAATTAATCAGCTGACTAAAGGCAAAATTGTATGCCAAATTCACAGTATGATAATCATACACCCTGATATAAGAGTTTTTTTTTTTTCTTTCATTACATCACAGTATAATGCAGTGATAAGGTCAGTGTACTTTTGAGGGAAAAGAAACACTTAATGTGGTATAAAATTCTAGTAGCATGTATAAAGGAACCACACCCGAAATGTGTTTAATTAACATTACTGTCTATGCATTCATTCATCTTCAGTAAGTACTTTATTTGGTCAGGGTTATATTGGAGCTGGAGCTTATCTTGGAAATATTTGGCATGAGAGAAGAATACATCCTGAATGGGATGCCAGACTATTGCAGGGCACCATACATAAACACATTCAAACACTCTTTCACACTTCGAGCCGTTTACTTGCATGTTTTAGGCACCCACAGAGTGTCAGACATTCCCTGTGTTGACTGTGCTATGATGATGATGTTGACACCACACTCTTGACTGACACATACAGATTATGATTCAACAGCTCTCTAGATGTCAACGCCCATGCCTGACATTAACTGATAAGCATAAAAGTGTGAGTTCATTTGTGGGTGAATTTAAATAACTTGGCAGTTGAAATCGATTCAGGAGCTGAGACCATGGAAGCTCATGTCCAACAAAGGCTTACACTTGGACTGCCTTGTCCAGATGTGACTATAGCAATATCTAAAAATAGATCTGGGTAGCTCCCTTCTCTAATCTCACCATGTCAGCCACTCCTTCAACAAACGTGCACTTTTGCTTTGTGCCAATCACTGTACAATTCACTATGCCACAGTGCAAGGGTTTTAATAAGAGCTTTAAAGGTTTTTTTGGACAGACAGCTCACCTGCACCCAAACTCAGTGTACATGTTATAATAAATAATGATGGATCACTATCAGGTCTGGCTGTGCCACATGCCCAGTGTTGATGCACTGATGATGCTCTAGTGAGAATTTACTATATTACATCGCATGCCACATGCCTGCTGTTGATGCACTGATGCCACATTCCACATGTGATATAATGTTGTAAGTTCTCACTAGAGCATCATCAGTGCATCAACAGTAGGCATCACCAGCAGGCATGTGGCACATCCAGGCCTGATAGTGATCTAGTGAGAACTCACAATATTACATTGCACATGGCACACCCTGGAAATACATTAGCTATTTGACTATTTCACTGCTAGCAGTAGAACAATCTGTTTAGTCTTCCAAATTTGGTCCCATGACACTTAGCTCTTATCAGTGAGACATGTAGGCCAGGATTCTTGGTTTCTTCACCAACCCAGTTTACGTGTTAGGGCATTAGCACTATTCTTAGTGGAAAGCCTCTGATATTCTGTTATTGTAGTACCATTGTCACGTCTGCACCTGCTCACACTCAAGACTCCACTTCCCAAAGTTCGCAGAGGCTGTCAAACATGGCCTCCACGCACCGCTCTCAGTCTCTGGAATACTCATCATCACACACACCTGTTCCATATCACTGCCTCATTACTACTCAGTATATAAGGACTCTCCACACACACACACACACACACACACACACAGTACGAAGTATATGCTCAGCATCTTGTGTCTGTTCATACCAAGCCATTTGTTATTTGCATTGCTGTTCTGGTTTTCCAACTATATTTTGGATTTTGGATTTTTGCCCTTTGTCTGTGCCTCTGATACTCCGTTTGTGCCTCGCCTGACCATTGCCTGTTCTTTAACGTTGACCATGCTTCACGATTTGGATTTGTTTGCCAGCCTGCTTTTAAAAAAACTCTCTGCTGCTATTACATCCATCTGTTGCCTGCATTCCTGACAACTATATCTAGCCTAGCCTCACAATACATATTTTCCCTTCTTTCATAGAATAACCAAACACACAAATGCTTCATACCTGGATTTTCATACTTCAATAAAGACAATATGTCTTTTATATAAAAAGCCTTGTAAGATAAACTTGAAAAACAGATGTCCACAGGTATCCATGAAAGGTATGTGGACAGATTGCTCCCTGAAGATCTTAGATGAAAGATAACAGACATGTTTTAATATTGAAACAGTAGCCCTGTGAAATTGTTCGACTTGACATTTACCAGGAACAACTGATGCATGCAGTTGAAAGTAGGTGCACACTACTGCATGTACTAAGGGAAGGGGAAAACATAGTTAGCCATGCGAGTCAAATTTCCTAGTATGAGGAAGTATTTTAAAGTAATATTGAAATAATGCCCATGTGAGAAACTGTAGTGAAAAATGAGACAGTTTGTTATTGAAGCGTGATAGAGAGCAAAACACAGAGTGCATCATTGACTTTCGGTTGTGAAATGTTTCAAGAAATAGTTAGCAAAGGTGACAAATGTGGACCTCAACATTAATAATAGGAACAATAAATCCCAAAGTCTCTCTTGATTGGGACAAATAACCTCTGTAGCAAGTAGAACCCAATTCATGTTATTTTTTTTTAATTAGTCCCAAAACCATCATGTGTACAAACCAATACTGAAGGGTGAATTCAGAGAACAGGTGATCTTAATAGTGGAAACTACAACATTAACTTTATATGAATCTCATCATTTTGTATATGAATATATGAATATTTGACAATAGTGCACCATGGTGCACTATTTGTTTTACAGTGGTTTACATCCAACAGGAAACATGAAAAATTACTACATAATAACTAATAAGTCAACAAACAACTAAACAAAGGTTTAAGGGTTTCATTTACATGTTTAAAAAGGTATTAAGTATACAAAACACAAAATTTGGATGAATACAGTAGCAAACCTCTCTGGCTTTCACTATTACAAGTAATTTGCATAATAGTTCTCATAATAAAACTAGAAATTTAAAAGATTCTGATAATATGTTTAAATGCACAAGGCCATGCAAATTTACATGCTTGTTAAATAGGGGGAAAAGGGAGTAAAAAAAAAAAGCAGTGGACCACAGTCTATATAAATACTATTAAAATGCTAAATGGAGTCAAAGTGCAATGCTCTTGTTTTGGCAAGACAATTTTTTGTCATTCTACTTTTTTGCATTGTTTTTCTTTTTCCTTTTAAAAGTAAAACAAGTAAACAGGTATTCAAATGTATATGGCTTTGCCAAAGACAGTAATTTATTTTTGGGAACTACTAATCACATTTACTGTAGAAAAAAAAAAGGTTATAGTGAATTCTTTACCTATGTTCAAAGTATGAACATCAGACGTGGATTTTGGCATGGGCAATATGATCAACCGCCCAGGGTGGCACTGTTCAAGTGGCTGCATGTCGCATAAATATAATATTAACACAAGCACGATCATGTTTCTATAGCTGATGATCTCCCCTTATCAGTTCTCTAGCCCTTCTATTTGTACTGTTTAGAAAAGTCTAGCCAAAAAATGTGCGATCATTCATCAGGTATTCAACTATCGGAATGGGTGCAAACGTCAAACATCATCATCGTTGCCTTTCCCGCGTGGAGTTACCTGTCAATAATACAACCTCTAACGTTTTACAAAAAATGTTTACACCTCCCCCACCTCCTCCTCACACTTGATTTAGTCTCTTGACCCTTGATTGACTGTTGGGGGATGAATAAAAACTCAGCCTCAAACAGCAGAAATGCTAGTATTTTGGATAAACTTTAGCAGTTCAAAAAGTTAAATCTAAATGAGAGAAGCCATCAGGCACACAATTTAGGAAAAAGAAGAAAGAAGAAGAAGAGGAGCGTCTTATAGATAAAGGTAGGCTATGCAGCTATACTATGTCATTTACTATATGGGGCTGCGGTGGTTGTGTGAAAGTCTGGTTTCGCACAGGGTGCCAGGTGATCCATCTTCACCACTGATGAACATTACTAATATGCTATTTTAGCCATAATGGAATAGCTAAGAATTCTCCTAAAGAACTTACGTAGGACATAACAGTTTACAAATAACAGAAGTTCATCACTCACCTATAGGTTTCTTGCCTTATAAAATGCTGACAGTAAAAAAATATATTTACAGTGAAATGAAAATTAGCAAGTGTGTATACATGTACTATTGCTCACATGGCCATAATCAACTTAAGTACAAAAAATCTCAGCATGATAGTAACACAGAAAGATTATTTAAAATAGCACTAAACATATTATAAATGCAAAGGTTGTGATGCTCTTCCATGATTTGAATTTTGTTTCCATTATTTCTTTTCTTTCTAGAATTAATATAATTCGTCATGAAGAAAGGGACTTTAGTTTTACGTCTTGAGGATATGCAGAGTATAGAGCACAGAGAACAAAGGACATGCAAGCATATACTGTATCGTATGATAGCACTTTTGTGAAATGTAATTAATTTGAAGATAGACAAATTTATCTATGTATTCTTCCTTACTCTCTATATGGAGATTCCCTACATGATAGGCAAGAATACCTCTTGAAACTGTATCATTGTTCATAACCTATTGAATCATAAACAAAGCAGTGGTAGGCCTAGATGCTATGTTGATCAATCCAGCTTAGGCAGCTGAAGGATCAATATCATTCAACTTCACATTAATCTCTTGTGTTGCCTCTTTCTTTTCCCGTGCCTCCCCTTCTGTATGCCATCCCACCATCAGTTGGTACAAAATCACTCCAATGATGGTACCCACGAATGGGGCAAAGATGGGCACCAGGAACCAGCAGTTCCTGTAACTGTTGGAGAGAAATAGTTTCATTCATGTATTTATAATACTATTGCAATGAAAATTGATTCATCATAAGAACTGAGGCTGGCAGATGGTTTGGTGTTGAGATTAACCTACCTGAAGACGGTTGAACCCCAGCCTGCAATGGCAGTGAAAAGACGAGGCCCCAGGTCCCTGGCTGGGTTTACAGCATAGCCCGCATTGAAGCCCATAGATAAACCAATGACAAGTACAGTGAATCCCACAGTGAAGGCCTCAAGTCCTTGTGGGATGGGGTTGTTGTAGGGGTCTACTATGGCCAGGATGCACACAATCAGTGCAGCTGTGCCTATCACCTATAAATGATGTGGAAAAGAATAACAATGAACAGGCGGTGAGATAAAGGTACAGTGTCAGATTCATTTGGTTTAGCTGCACCTGGTATAAGTGATTCATCAGACAAAGAGGAACAGTACATACACCTAGATTTTATGAGTTACAAAGTGTAGACTCCAAAAATACATTATAGCATACTCAGTGTTGGTTACTGGGTGAAACTTTTTTTTTTGTAGAAATTCAATCTGTAAATGTAAGCCCAATGAAACATCAAAATTACTATAGTCTTGAAGCTGGACAGAAAAGGTGTGTACAGCATATGTAGTTGCTCTACAGAGCTAAAGGCATGACTTCCATGTGACCAACAAAAAAACTGGCAGATGCAACTCTGAACTCAATGGTTTATACATCTGCAAAGTTGTAAACTGATTCCAACTCTGAACTCAAAAGTATTTGGAGAAATTGGGAGCTATATGAAACCATGAATTCTCCATGGAAAGGATGTTGGAGATAGAAATAGTTCATAATTTTTCACAGTTTAAAGAAGGCTACACTTTTGAATGCACAGTGTCATATGACCTTTCAACTTAAACTAAATATATGAGAGACACTTAGACATCACATCAGCACACAGAACAGTAACAGATATTGTAATGTAGTGATGTAATTACTAACCTGATCAAAAAAACCGTTGGCGATACTAAGGTGGGAACCAGGGTAGGTGGCAAAAATTCCAACTGGTAGTTCATTTTCTTGCTCATGGTATGTCTGGATAGCATCTTAATCATGGAATTAAAAAAATGTTTGAAAAATATGAACAGTATTTTTGGAATTCTATTACACTGGATTAATCTTCTTGTAATACTTACCATAATACATGCCAAAGATGATACCAGCCCCAAAGAAGGCACCAATTGTCTGGGAAAGAAAGTACACCAGAAACTTTCTCCATTTTGCCCTTCCAAGAAGGCAGAAGGCAAAAGTTACAGCTGGGTTCAGATGACCTCCTGTGAAATTGGTGGCAAAACGTCTTATATTTATGAAAGGTGAATGGTAAAAAAAAAATTCAGAAGCAATGAAAGAAAAGAAAAAAACTTTTTAACACTTTGCTTTGATTCCTAAGAGCATCTGTGACTAAAATGATTTCTTTCTTCATATCTACAGAGTAGACAAATTAGCATTCAATATTAAAAGAATTTGTGGTACCTGAGACTTGGCCGCACACCAAGATTCCAAGTGTGGCTGCAAAGCCAAAGGCTAAGTTTACAGTGAGGAAGATGCCGTGAGATCCTTTACTGAGCATTAACTGAGCCACTGCACCGCAACCAAACATCTGCAGACAGAGACAAGAATGGTTTAAGCACCAAAGCAAGATCAACTAGATACATAGACTACATTTATCTGAGAACTGTCTAAAGAGAGCGAAGATGTTATCAAAAGTGTGTAGGTCAAGATGGCAGATATGATCAATACCTTTGGGAGTCAGTGTTCCTGCCACTATCACTTGTGGCATAAATTAGTGTAGTGGTTCAGCTAGCTGAATTAGATGCTATTCTTGAATGAAAATATAGAAAAGGCTATAGAATCAGTATATGTGAAGTAATTAATATGTGCCAGTTTATCAATCTTGCATATGAAATGCAATTCAATACAGTGTAATTTTTTGAGGAAATTATCATGCCCTTGATAGATAAAATACACATATGAACAGCTCTCTGGGCTTATTTAACATGCCAGCTCTTCACTCTCTTTTTAGTTTTTCTTTGAATTTGAATCCAACCGTAATAACATCACTTGTTTGATCCTGTAGCTCTTGACAGATCTTTTAAAGTACCTTAGGTACTGTGCCAGATTAGTGTCTGGCATGTAAGAGCAGCAAGTGAGCATTAAGGTGGTTGTAAAGCTAGCCAGGGCACAACCAGTTCTCTGATAAACACCGGGTACAGAGCCATAGATCATATGGTCTGGATAAAATGTTCCATTCTTTATGTGCTCTGGATCACATTAATTTTACTCCAATCTTGGCATAGACACCATTTGTCCTTAAACATAGTAGTCAAGATGCCTTTCAGACACATTTCAAAACAGAAGTCCTTTTCTGACAGATAGTGTCCCAAAAGTCTCCATACATAGGGGAAATTAACACTTTTTTTCAGCAAAATGTAACAAAACATCCTTTACATGATTGCCATATCTTTGTAAACACATGTCTCTCCCATTCATGATGAACCTGTGTTAATACATCAGGTGTTATGCATGTAAATGCACTTTGAATGCGTTCGTTTAAATGATCTTTGTGTTGTAGCCATGAGAATGATTTTAACACGTTCTTCTTTTGAAGAACTCCAAGCAGTTTTGCTGATATTTTAGATCAAACTGAGACCATGGTAAAGGGTGGAGTATCATGATTTACAACCCTTGAGCAATATGCTTTGTCCTTGTTGTGTTGCATCTCCCATACATTTTTTTGCAGGTCCTGTCAAGAACAACAGAATCACATTGTATATTGTCTTCTTTTTTTCTTCTGTTTTTCAATTGTGAACGTTACGTTCTTTAAACGTTACATTCTTTGAATGGTCATCTCTGACACAGAGTGTTCACAGATACTAGTGCATCTCAAAAAATTAGAATATCATGAAAAAGTTAATTTTTTTCATAATTTAATTCAAAAAGGTAAATTTTCATATATTCTATATTCATTACATGTAAAGTGAAATATTTCAAGCCTTTTTTG
>JAOTRR010000030.1:9401699-9413205 GCA_028570945.1 Gogo arcuatus
TTGGGTTCATACTGTCTGCAATGAAATACAAGTCAAAGTACATTTAGAAATCACTGCTTTCTATTTTTATTTGCATTTTCCATACCATCCCAACATTTTCTGATTTGGGGTTGTGTAAGCTGATGCAATTCAGGAGTAAATAATGTTATTTGATAGCAATAGGTGGCCCATACACTCTTAAGGTTAAATCTTTGGTTTGTCCCTGTGAGAGAACTCTTAAAGACTCTCTATAGAAACCTACAACAAAGTGTTTTCCTATCAAAGAGTATCACAGTAGAATTCATTTAGGAAGTGATGGATCTGTAACTATGAAAAAAACTCTTGAATAACCCTTTTTTTCCTGAGTAGAGGTTCAGAAAAAGCTTTTAAGGAAATTCTGCTTGTTGAACCCTTATAGATTGACGTTAATATGAATCTAGAACTTTCTAAATCACTCTTGTCGCCTCTTAGCACAATCGAACTGCACTTCACTATGCTGTAGCCCGCAAAAACACGGAAGCTGTTGATCTCCTTCTTAGAAGAAGAGCAAAACTAGACTTACAAGATAAGGTATGGCATACAATGTGACATTTATATGAGACCGAAATACTCTGAATACACCAGATTTGAGGATATACTGCATCTAGTTTTACATCATTCTACATCTTCCTACACAGTATGGAGTCACTGCTATTCACCTTGCTGCATGGTTTGGCAGTTTGGAAATCCTGAAGCTACTTGTACAAGGTGGTGCTGATCAGAGGGTTGAGAACATGGTGAGGTTGTGATCATCTTAATAAATCTAAATTCAGTATCAGTATCATGTCTCCTATAGTGAAATATTATTGACATCAGCATCCTGGTTTAAAGCTCGTCATTTCTGCCTTCAGGAAGGGATGAATATGATGCACTGTGCTGCTGTAAACGATCACACAGACATCATGGCATACATTGTTGATGACCTTCAAATGAGAGAACTCAACAAAGAAGACCATGTATGACATCATGATTTACTCTTTTATTTCTAACTGCTAAAGAGAAGCTACAATTTCTGACAGATTATCAAAAAAAAAAAAAGATACATAAAATAAGAATCAGTGGTTGTCTAACTTTTTTTTTTTGGCTACAGTGCCCTGTTTCTGTGATCTTTTAAGTCAAATACCCCTTCAGCAAAAATAACATAAAACATAAAAGGAGTATTCAATATAACAGTTACCCATATTGGAGAATACAACATACACTGTATATCAGCTAGAAAAAGTGTGTTATTTAATAATAAAGAGTTAGACAGTTACTTTGATACAAACTCTATAACTACATATTCATGTTTTAACTACCAAAATGTTTGAGTGTCAGTTTTGGTTTTATAACTTTTATAGGGATTTATAAACCTTTTCTTTCTTAAGTAAGCCACTTCTCCATTTTGCATTAATTGCAGCATGTCTCATTTGTGTTTATGTTCTAATGCATAAAACATAATGCATTTAATTATAAAGTCGGTTCTGAGGTGCAGTAATTATTATTTGGTTACTTATAGTATTAAATCCATTTAATTATATAAGTAGTACTACTTACATTACAAAATATAGTAGTACCATTTTCTTTTTTTTCTCTTAAAATATGCTTCCTGTTCCATTACAGACTTAAAAGTATCACCTGAATTTAGGGTATTGTACTGTATTAACATATCCAAAATCCTGGATGTACCATAGCAGTTTGTTGATGTGTGTTAGCATGGAAACAGGCCATTCGCTGTAGCAGCAGAGCATGGCTGTGTGCGGATGTTGCAGATGCTGATGGAGGAGCCTTACAAAATGGCCACCATGGAGGAAAATCAGGTCTACATCACATTTCCTACAAAATATTTGTATTTTTGTTCCTTAAACCAGGTCATAGTCCTGATTAGTTGTTAGAAACATTAACCAGAATCATTTAAGATTCTCTGTTAGTGACCAGAAGGTTGTGTTCTGCCTTTCAGAAAGGTTAAAAGGTTAATAACAGCTCAGTTGTATGCTTGATTCTGCTTTGGTAGTGTACGTCAAATGGATAAAGGCACATCTTAATGTTACATAAACATGTCATATAACTCATTTCTTATATGTAATTATTTGTCTAGCAAAACTAATTAATTTATTTTCTTTGGTCATGTACACTATATGGCCAAAAGTTTGTGGACACCTGACCATCACCCTCATATGTGCTTGTTGAACATCCCGTTACAGATTTAGTCCCCCTTTGCTGTCTTCTCTTCTTGGAAGGCTTTTCACTAGAATTTGGAACGTGGCTGTAGGGATTTGCTCATTTAGCTACCAGAGCATTAGTGAAGTCAGGTTTTGGTGTCGGGTGAGGAGGTCTGAGGTGCGGTTGGTATTCCAGTTGATCCCAAAGGTGTTCAGTTGGGTTGAAGTATGGGCTCTGTGCAGGCCACTTGAGTTTTTCCCACTCCAACCTTGGCAAACCCTGTTTTTATGGACCTCACTTTGTGTACAAGAACATTGTCATGCTGGAACAAGTTTCCGCCCCTTAGCTCCATTGCAGGGACATTGTAATGCTACAAAATACAAAGACATCCTAGACAATTGCATGCTTCCAACTTTGTGGCAACAGTTTGGGGAAGAACTACATATGGGCATGATGGTCTGGTGTCCATATACTTTTGGCCATATAGTGTAGATATTGAATTCCAGGAAAAGTGCTTTCTAGTACGTGCGCATAAAAAGACAAGGCTGTCAAGAAAATGGCCTCACAGCGATGTGTTTATCGACCTCCCAGCAGAAAGGAGACACACCTTTACATCTTGCTGCTAAGAATGGCCATGTTGGTGCTGTGCAGCTGCTGCTTGATTACTTTGAGGTCCGTAATGAAGTCAATCATGTAAGTATAGAAGAATCAAAAGCTAACCATCTGAACAATCCTGGGTGAAATGTCATAAAATTACTGTAGTATTGGAATACCTTATTGTCCTATGTAGTAAGAAAGCATCCAGATTTCTACAGTATAATACACATATTGGATGCCATGCTATGAGTGTAAACTCATATGCCATTTGTTTAAAGGCTGGGGAAACACCACTATACTTAGCTGCTGATGGAGCTCATGAGGACTGTGTTTTGGCTCTCCTAGAAGCTGATTGTGACCCAAACATTCCCACTACAGTATGTATGAAATCCCTTTGGAAGCAACAAAAGCTCAAAGACTTTATGTTTTTATCAGTACATTAGTGAGCTGATTCCACAAATTAACTTGATTGTGTTTTCACTGTAATCTTGCTTTCTTAATATTTGCTTTCAGAACAGGATAAGCCCTCTCCATTCTGTGTGTGAAAAGGGCTATATGCCAGTGGTGAAGCTCCTTATTGATCATGGTGCTCAGATGAATATTCAAAACCAAGTAAGTCCCTAAAACAATTCTTCACTACACCCAGACATGCAATGTGACTTTCCTTTAAAATTGTGTGAATCTAATATGATGTACATAACCAGGGTTGGAGAAAAATACAGGAAAAAGTATGGGTATTGTGTTAAAATCTTGTGTGTGGAGGAAAAGTGGAGGTAGATTTTACACATTTTACTTGAGTGAAAGTTAAATTATTCAAACTGACAGTAAATGTACTCAAATATGTAAAATATTTAAAATTGAAATGCAAATTAGTTTAACTGAAAGTTATTTGTCCAACATTGTCTCATGAAATTTCTTGTATGAAAATTTACAAAGGTCAGGGTTAGGATTAGCGTGGGGTTAGTGTTCATACTTTTGCTAACAACTTAAATTAATACAATTCAGAATTGTCATGACATTTGTTGTATAATGTACAGAGATTAAGTAAGACTCCTTACCCAATGATGTATATACACATATATGTCCAAAAGTATGTGGACACCTCACCATCATACCCATATGTGCTCATTCCATACTCATGGGCATTAACATGGAGTTGGTCCCCAATTTGCTGTTATAATGACCTCCACTCTTCTGGAAAGGACGTTCACTAGATTTTGGAGCATGGCTGTGGGGATTTGTGCTAATTCAGCCACAAGAGCATTAGTAAGGTTGGGCACTGATGTTCAGTGAGAAGGCCTGGTGCACTGTTCAAATTCACTGGTCAGTGTTCAAATTCATCCCATAGGTGTTCAGTGGGGTCAGGTCTTGGGCCACTTGAGTTTTCCACATCAACCTTGGCAAACCATGTGTTTATGGACTTTGCTTTGTGTGTATTGTAATGATGAAACAGGTTTGGGCCCTTTAGTTCCAGTGAAGGGAAATTGTAATGCTACAACATACAAGGACATCCTAAACAATTGTGTGCTTCCAACTTTGCGGCAACAGTTTGTGGAAGAACCACATATAGGTATGATGTTCAGGTGTCCACATACTTTTGGCCATATGGTGTATCAAAAGAAAAAACAAAACAATGATTTTTAGTATTTGTAACACTTGGAAGCTCTACAAGAAAATGTAACTAATGTACAGTATTAGTGTTAATATTCAATTGTACTAAGTATAAATCTCATAAAATGACGCTTAATTATAGTAATGAAATACAATCACGTAAGATTGTACGTGATTACACAATCCATAGATTGTGATGGAAATGTTCTTCTTACAAATATCTGAATATTGAAATAAAAAACATAATGGAAAACATTTAAATTTGATATTAGCTCTTAAAATATTCCTTACTGTTTTTAGCATTTACAGACACCATATCACTTAGCAGTGAAGAACTGTCACACTACAGTGATTGTATCTCTGCTGGAATCTCACTGTGACACTGATATCACAGATCACGTAGGTTACTATTGTCCAAATACCCTCTTTGGGACTAATGCAGGTCATTTATCCTTCCTACTATCTATCCTTTAATCATTCATTCCATAAACTTTCTTCCCAATTTTTCCCCCTTCCTCCCTCCCTCACTGTCCTTACTTACTTAAAGGCTGCTTCCTTCCTTACGAACTTTCTCAATTTCCTTCCCATCAAACTTCATTTCTCCCTCTTTCCTTCCTTTGCTTCTGAACATCCTTCCTTCCTTCAGAACTTCTTTCCCTCTAAAGTACTTCCTTTCTTTCTTCCTGATTTTGTAAATGTAGACTTCTGTATTTAAAATGACTTGATGATACTTTATTCCTTTATCACCTTTAGCTGGGCCAGACAGCACTCCATATAGCAGCAGAATTGGGCAAGGTGGATGTGATTGAGATTATTCTGAAAGCTGGTGTAAATATGGAGATTAAAGACAGGGTAAATCATACCTGAATCCTTATTGGGATACCAACATTTTCCAAATGAAGGCATAGCATTTTAATGAAGCTATTTGTTTTAAACTCCAGCAAGGTAAAACAGCCTTAGGTGTGGCAGCCAGAGCTGATGCAGTGATCATTGTAGACATGATCATCAAAGCTGAAAGATACTTCAGTTGGATAAAGGTGAGTACTCCAAATGTGCAGCTGAAACTGAACAGAAGCCTTCCTTCATAATTCCTTTCATAATATAATTTGATATTAAATTTGCATGAGCGATTAATGTAATTTCACACTACATATGACATCATACCAAAATGTCAGCACAACAGATTTGTCTCGCTAGTGAGCTTTTCAATACAGCTTGATAAGCAATTAACTAACTAACAGAGACAGTTACTATCAGAGACTGTCTGGGGATAATGATGGATAATGTGCCTAGCTGTGTTATTTCTAGTAAACCTGTGTTTTTTTAAGCATCTGGCCTTTCTCAGAATTGGACCGTTATTGTATTAGTCCAATACAGAAACTAATAAAGACCTTCATGATGAGTTTTCACTAACATTTAAACCGGACCACCGCGCTGAGACGAAACAGGTGTGCAATATGCTGTGGAATCTGGCCTACAGGCTTCTCAGCAAGAACAAGTGGAAGAAACTGGCAGAGCATTGGGCCTTTACTGAGGAGCAGATTGCTGCCATTGAGAAGCAGTGGACAGGTGAGGAAACAATTTATTTAGTTTTACTTAATGCTGTAATTATGTATATACAAATATGTACAGCATGAGGAAATCTTTTTTGCATGCAGTCTGAGTGCAATCTCAAACATGATACCCAGAAGATCAGGGGAATCTTTTTTCAGAAAGCTAACATTATCAGCTATGTACCTCCTGCTAAAACTATGTTTGGAATTGGGGGGGGGTAATAAAATCTTTAAAGGTATTGTAAGATTGCAGATATTTTTTGTCTCCTAAATAAGTTTCATTAATGAATAAACCGCTAAGATGGTGTGTAAAAGTATTGCATTCATCTTGCACCAAGTTTCACCTCCCCTCATCCTGCAAGCCAGACCTCTCTTTGCTAAAGATTCTGTTGTTTTGTAAATAAATGTGGCCAAGAACACAAGATTATTAACTCAACAGCTTCACACAATGTTTTTTAAAAATAAACTTTAAAGTTGGAATTCAGTTAACTTTTTTCATACTAGTGACTATCATGCTCCAAAAAGCTCACTGCATCATAAAAGTGTGTTTCCCTGCACAAAAGTGCATACACACCGAAGTGCAGTGAACAAATCAGATTGCCGTCTTCAAGATCCCGAAGGCTGTGGCCAGAAAAGTGTACAACAGCTGAAATGCTCTGCACTGTAAGACTTAAGAGACCTAGTGGTGTGTCTTTAGGTCCGAACAGTCACCAGGAGCATGGAAACAGAATGCTACTCATTTGGCTCCATGGAGTGTTAGTTGCTCAGGGAAGCCCAGCCAAGGAGCTCTACCAGGGACTAATTGCTATTGGCAATGTCAAAATGGCAGGTGAGATTAAGTTTTTCATTCCATACACTTTGTTCTTTTGAAAAATCGAACGATTTAATCCATCTCATAATGATTTAAAAGTTGTTACTTCAAGTATACTAAATTCGTTTATTAGATTAGTTGATTTGATTGGTCTATCTGGCAACTTGTATATAATCCTGCCCTATCTGTTCCAACAGAAAAACTAAGGATGGAGGGAGAGGACAACAGTAAACGGAACTGTGAAATTTCATGAAGGCCTAGTAACTGAATGTACAAAATACTTTATTTCACTCAGAGACTTGACAAGCAACAGCAATCTCCAATTTTACTTCATGCACCATGACATTACATTAATAAACATACCTGTTTCTTCAATCACTGATTCACATTCATTTTACCAACACACAAAATGTCCAAATTGTGCAGATATACAGTTAATTTAACTTGACTTCCCAGAAGATGCTGCTGAAAACAATCACATCAATCACACAGTGACGACAAAACACCATGAATTAAATTACAGGCATATCTAAAAATTAATTAGTATAAAAATACTTTAAAACATACAAAAGGTTTAATAAACCATAATAAAACATTAAAAATGTAATGTAAACCTGAATGGACAATATAAAACCTTTAAAACAAGAAGGCCTGATTCTTGGTGAGAGGATGGTGTTCAGTATGTGTGTGTATGCGTGTTAGTCCACTACTTTAATGGAGTGGATGTGAAATGCGGAGGACGGCTGTCCCCTAGGCTGGCTGGAGCTTTTAGTGCTGGACACAGTGTGGCCCTGTAGAGCAGAGCGAGGAAACTTGGCCGCTGTTGCCTGACCGAGGGTAACCTGGAACAGGACATAGAGCTTAGAAAAAGTGCTGAAGTGACTTGTTTTATGGAACTCACTTTAGGAGCTGTAAAAAAAAAAAAAAAAAAAAAAAGCTAAAAAAGGATCTCTGTATTTTAACAAAGTTAATTTTTTAAAATCATGAATCAGTGTTAAATATTTGCTTACTTTTACCTCTCTTTTGTACTTCCTATTAATTGTTTATTTATTTTATGCCTATTTCATCTGGTCAGTCAAGTTTTGTTCAGATTTTTATACATACGGTACAGTACTTTGAGCTCTGTTTTAAAAAAAATGTTTGCCATATAACATGATGATTTATGATAGGACACAGCATGATCTCATCAGACAAGACATTAATAGTCTTAATGTTTAATTTATATAGCGGTTTTCTCATAGCCAAGGTCACTTTAAAATTCTGAAAAAAGCAACAAACAAAAGCACAGAACATTACTAAAATAAACCATAGATTGGTAGGCAGAGTCCAAAAGTTGTTACTGTGATTGAATTTCTATGGCCAATCACAGTCCCAATGATGGCCAACGACGGCCTCAAAAGATACTGTTCACTCGCTAATATCATCTGTACACGGACATGTGCTTAAAATACCAAAACAAGCGTACTTCATATCTCTAGGACATACTAATGAATCAAATTTTAGACACCAAACATGGGCTGATAGAAAAGGGGAAACTGTGTAAATTTCTTTTTACTTTTTATCTGCTTTATTGGATTTATTTATATGTTATTTTATTATCACTACTATATTAGGTACCTGGGTGACAGGGTGGTGTCTCTCCACAACGATGGAGCTCATGGGTGGAGCCACACCCATGACATGCAGATTGCCAGGGTTACGGCCTGTCTTGCCCAGTTCCGAGCGTCCCATGATACGCGCAGTCACTGTCTTTGAAGCTTTCTGTTGACCAGCTGTTACTGCCCGTACACTCGTCTGTGGGAACTGCTATAAAAACAAACCAAACTGAGCCATTATTGACTGTTCACCATGCAATGCTGCCTTGATTGATCACACGCAGATAAGCTGACTTAGCATGCATTTGCAAAGCGTATACTCAATGGTGATGCTTTTTTACCTGTCGAAGGGAACTTGTGATGCCTCCAGGAGCTAAAGCAGTGTTCACTACTGTAGTGGAGGGCGGTACGTCTGTCCGGCTGACTGCTGCACTACAGCTGGGCTGAGAGCTACATTGATCCTGCAACAGAGGAAACATCGGCTACTAGACAGAGAAATAAAGTACAGGCTAGTAAACATGCCTATAATAGTCATGCTTGGAAGGAACTGTACAAGGTTCCTGCTCATTTCAGGAAATAATTTTCCTTAAATAATATACAGGACACCTGTTGCTCATCTTAAAATGACTCATATCTGCTGATATCCATAACATTAGTGTCAACAATACAACCTTTAATGACCCTTTATTTACCAAAGCACACCATTCTATAACCAATTATGATTTGATAACTTCATTTCAGTAAATCTTGTGGAAATATTCAGGCTTACTCACTGTTACAGACCAGTGGCTGGTTTCATTTTAAGTATGGTCAGGTTTAAATTTGTTCAAATCTCCACCTTCAGTTCCCTTCAAATAACCAACAAAAAGTCTTATACCTATATTAATGTAGCCTAAATATACATTTTTTTCATTTACCATACAGTATGTTGTCTACTGACTAGATATCTAGTCTCTAGGTAAATTGTCTAGGTGTTCCAGAGTGTGTGTAAACCCTGAAAATGTTGATTGACCTATTTATCTGGTCTGGAGAGTCAGATTCTACTCACTAACAAGGACACTTGCATTAGTACCAGATCTGCTTTTAACCAGAAATCAAATTTAAAGCAAATAATTTCCCCACAAGCCCAAAGAAAATATAACAACATATGAACTCAATATTGGTACATGGGATTATAGGTCAATGCACAGGATCATATATTTTTGAGTGATGTTAGGAAAAAAGATGGGAAAGAAAAGTGTGACCCATTTAAGTAATGCCTCCATAGTGTTCATGTCTTACTGCCACTGTGTCCTTTGTATTAGTGCGGGAGTGGACAGGCTGCACTGGAGTCTCCATGCTGATTGGGCTTAGGCGTGTTGATGATGCAGTAAAGATTGGACGACTGGCCATTGAGCTAGAACTGGGTTCATCTCCTGAGGGGGGCGCATCTGAAGGAAGAATATAGTTTACTCTGTTTATTCAGTTATGATGATTCACACCCATCAACACAAAAAATGGAAACAAATCCTCCCCACATTTACCCCAGCACATACTGTACGTCAGGTGGCTATTCAAAAAAACAGAGAAATTGAAATGAAAAATGTCACAGTCTTCCTAAATAAAGTCACCTCTGTTTTATTTTCAGTCACACAATGCCCAAATAATAGATAACTGTTCATGAAATAGAGTATGTGACACATGACATCAGGCCTGTTAGAGATCTACATAACAGTTTGGTCAATAGAATATTTGTGCTATACTGTCATTGAACTGTGCCTTATATTTTCTTCTAAGTTCCTTATTGTGTTTGAGGGATAAAAGTAACAATGATCAATTTAAGCACAAGGCCAGACTACCAATATTAATGAAGTTATAGCATGCTTAAAGCCAAACAAAACCCAAAAAATAAACTCCTTTATACAAGACGTTCGATTATTCATTTGTTCATATGTGTACCCATATACTGTGTACAGACTGTTTTTCTTTTAAAATAAAACGTCCCTGGGCGCTGCCATCTTACTCTCTCCAAGGTTAAAATATCACGCTCTGAGTCCAAATTACACGAGAGAATCCGAGATTGTGACGTAACATACACACCATATGACTTACTGAGGCTTAGATCTAGTGGATACAATGCTTCTAAATTGCTGCAAACAACCCTGAAGATGTCCGAGTGTCAAGCGCTTGGATGTAAAAATAAGCCCAAACATTGCAAAGGGAAATCGTTTTTTGCCATCTCCAATCCTATAAAGGATATTACTTTGACGGAGCAAGCGGCAAAATGGCTGCATTTCATCACTTTCGGTATTGCTGGAATCACTTTCACCATTTGTTTCTTCCTCCCCAGGCTCATATTCTGGTTCAAACATATACAGTTGAATCGCTTTTTGTTCAGGAACATTTTCCATGTTTGCACAGCAAAACTACAAAAAAAAATTGCAGAAAATTTCGGAGTCGATGGCTGTGTGTTACTAAGACAAACGGTGTACTAGTGTGCAAGCAATGTCACAAGTGGATATCCAGTTTCACTGCAAATTGTCGCACCCAGGTAAGCCTATTTTTAGCAATGTCGCAACTTTTAAAATGGACACGTTGTTGTAAAGTTTTATTTTTAATTAAAACGTGCAGGGGGCACATGAGGGCACTTGCCGTGATTGGCAAACGGAGTTTATTTTTTGGGTTTTGTTTGGCTTTAAATCTACCAGCGTGCATCGTGTTTCATCAGAGTATATCTCACACAACCTGAATTAACATAGCAATAAAGGTTTAGAAGGTCAAAATTCTGAGCACCAAATACATTATACCATATTTTCATGAGTTGTTGTGTCCTACATTACACTGTCTCTATCCCTCCTCTTTCCAGACCACCAAACATATTACAGGAGTTGCAAGGTGTCTGTAATAGCAAATCCGTGTGTTTGACTTGTATGGCACAGTGTCACAGTTTTTGTACATTTTTAAGAGAGAAAGGTTTGCCAACCTTGCTCCTGTCTGCCTGTATCTGCAGTGTGGAACATGCTGAGCGCCTCGATGTTAAGAGCACAGACACCACGCATGAACGCCTTCTTCATGGAGTCTTCATAGCGCTCTCTCTCTCTGTGCAGCCTTTGGATCTCAGCTTGGGCTTTCTGCAGGGCCTCCACATGCTGAAAACACACACACACACACACACACACACACACACACACACACACACA
>JAOTRR010000030.1:9635633-9667290 GCA_028570945.1 Gogo arcuatus
CAGTACCTCATTAAGTAAAATGAGGTGTGCTTGTGTTGGAATTCCAGCACAGACATTGGAATGAAATGGCTGCCATACATAGATATGCTGATTTAAGAAAAAATGGAAGTGGTCTCTTAATTTTTTCCATATATATATATAAAATATATTTGTACAGGTGATGTATTCTTTGCACCTACCACAAATAAGATGACATTTGAGGAAGCAAAGTCTGAGTGTGAGCAAAGAAATGCCGTCTTGGCCTCACCTGCTCAGCTCCACTCGGCCTGGAGAAAAGGTCTCGACCGCTGTGACTACGGCTGGCTGTCTGATGGAAGTGCCCGTCACCCTGTTGCCGTACCTAGAACACAATGTGGTGGAGGTTTGCTTGGAGTTCGCACCATGTACCGGTTCCGCAACCAGACAGGCTTTCCTGACACCACCATGAAACTGGGAGCCTACTGTTACATAGGTATAAACCTTTGCATTCTACAATATCTACTGTTCTTAATATGCATATCCAGTTTTCCTCCAGTTTAGCGATAGCCAATTCACATCTGCAAGCTGAGTCATTACTATTGTGCAACCAGTCTAAGAGGCCAATACTTTCACCCCCTTGACAATCAGTGTGGTATTAGGATTTGAACCTGTGATGGTAGCGCAAACAGCTGTGCCACATAGGAACTAATATCCAGTAAGTGCATGAAGAAGTGCATGAAGTAAATGAAGAATTTAAAAGAAACAGAGGACAGTTGTTTAACCAGAGTCCCAGTTTTTCTTGATGTCATTTCTTAGAGTGTATGTAATCTCTTCCCCACCCTTACAAGCACTCACACACACACACACACACACACATATGTTGGCGTCTACTTCTCTGAGTCAATAACTCTCCTTTCCCACATCAGTGACATTAAATCCAGGCAGAAGCTTAGACTGTGTGCGCATCTAAGCACAATGTTTGTTAAATTGAGAGGGTTCACGTAAGTTGAGACTAGAAACAACTGGAAAAGTTTATACAAGTTTTAATAGACTGTGTGTGCAATGGTTCCTTGACCTCACTCCATTTTACTTTGGGTTTGCACTCGTTTCCCGAGAAACCAGATTGGGCTTGGGTAACAGGAAACTTAACTCATTTCTATTTAGGCTAACTTCTTCAGGCATTATATAACTGCATGGAGTTAATTTTACTAAATAACCCATTTAGGACTATAGTGACTTCTTCAGTGATGGATATTCTGAGAAAAAGCTGACACAAATGCAGATTACATTTTTCAATTCAGTTTCAATTTAGTAGCATTTTTTTAATGCAGCAATTGTTTTTGCAAACCTATATAAGTCACTTTCAGTTACTTGCCCTGGAGCCCTTTTAAAGTCTTTAAACAGTGTGAGAAAGTGCTTAGGTACCGCTCTTTACCCTTTATTCTTGTGTCCAGCTCTCATTTCCTCAACCAGACTCTCCCTCCTCTTTGTCACTTGTGCTCATGGTTATCAGGACAGACTTGGAGATAATGGATGGAGCTACCGCTATGGCTTCCAAATTAACGGGTCTTGCTGACCTCTGCCCTGGTGTGGGAGCTCTATCTTTTCAACTGAGGCTAATTTAGATAACTCGCCTCCTGCTAGGAAAGGCGCTCACCCAGAATGACAGCCTGCTGTGATAAGTATTGGACCCCAGGGGTCACCCTAAAACAGGACACCGTGACCTGCTTGTTTGTTTGGTCTATTTTAGATCACTCTCAGGTCCATATGGTTTTAAGTGCTGTTCACCGTTTACATAGTGGCCAATGAGTTCTCTTATTTCTTATAATGCCATATCCACTTTTTTCCCCCAGAAAAGAGTGGTGAAAGTTTAAATACTCTTTGACTGGAACAGACCAATGTCTGGGTTTTTTTTTTTTTTGGAAAGGAAAAGAATGCCTTGCACCTTACATCAGATATTTCTGGAGAAAAAGGGGGAGGGTATTGTAATATACAACAGCTGGAGTGTTGGCTATAGGCCATTAAAGCAGAGAGATTTCCATACACATAAACACTGGGAAGACATACAAGTGATTATTTGAAAACATTACAAGATCTTGTATTTAATTTAATTTAATTTTCAGCCAAATGTGGTCAGTCATTTTAAGCAGCAAGGTAACAAAAGTAAAATAGCTAAAGATAGAGAGACCAAGTATGTCTTGTTTGAATCTGTCAAGCTGAATTAGTTTAATGGAAAAAAAAGATTCTATTCTTAGGATCATAGTGTACTCACAAAAACATGCCATAAGATGTCAGCGCTGTATATTTTTGGTCTTTTCATGAGCATTGCCACATGTGGTAATGAGGTGCACAGAGGTGCTACAGACAAATGAGCTTTGGTTTGGCTGAATACATTAAGAAGTGTGGTTAGATGTACTGTTGCAATATCAAATAAGCTCCTCTCATGTGTAGTGCCAATGGCAAAATATACCCAATCAGACTAATACAGACATTAAAGAGAAAATGTATAGAAGGTAAAAGATGAAAATAGACAGAATGACACATACTGTGGCCATGTTTACAGAATGCATTTTCCCTTTGGCATAGTTTCCCACTATATACACTAGATACATGATTTGTGCTATATTGTGCAATTTTGGTCTAAACCCTCTTAAATAGTATATGAGCCATATTTAATAGTTTGTTTCTAAAGCATGATTAACTCCCAATTCTCAGTTTGTGTTTTTATCAGTGCAGCTGAATGGAAATGGGTCACTGCATATAGGTTCTAATTATGTCGAGTGCAATACAAGCAAACACATGTTTAAAACATTGAAAGGCAAGTTTCTCTGCAAACAAATGTCACAGGACAATTAAACCCTCATATGTCCAAGACCATTATTGTGATATTCAGCTTCACACCTTCAATATTGAAAATATTTTTGAATTTCAGATACATAGGAGCATGTAGGGTTGTTTTAATGCTTAGAGATAATCTTTTGAGAGTGGGTGTAAGCATAAACCATCATGTGAGAGAGAAAATGAAAGTGGAGCAGAGCCCAGGAGAGGCAATATGACATTGTCTGAAGTACAAATCCAATTAAGAATGATCTTGATAAACTATAAATAAAGTGGTTGTTTTAATAATGGAAGTTTAGAATGGATTTGGATGGATTTCTATGGAGTGCGCCTAGAAAGACACAGTAGAACAATGAGAGAATGTTTTACGACTACATGCCTCTCAGCTGGTATGGATTTAAACACTGGATAAAATAGAAGCTTATGAGTGACTAACAGACACATAAAAGCTTTTGGTGTGAATTGGCCTTAAGTTGCCAGACCTGACTTTGTTCTGTTTGTTACAGATAAAAATAGCATCCATGAAAAAAGCAACAAATTGGAAACATTACGTGCACCCAAACAAAAATAGCAAACTACACATGCACTGGCATGAAAATAGAGCATACAGAGTCCATGAGAACCCTAGTAAGTTATAGCTGAGGCATTATGGACCTCAGCTTTCTAAGAAAGCCTCCTTTGCTGTTAGTCAGCTTGAATTATATAAAATAATTAAAAGGTGCTTTTTTTCCCATAATAAATTTCTTAATGGTTTTATATTTCTCAGACTTGGACAAGATAGCAAAGATATATATCAAGCTAAATATAGACTCGCAGGTTAAAAAACAAACAAACAAACAAACAAAAAACGTTTTAGCATGTATGGAAAAACTAGTTAATTAAACTGGGAGGTGTTTCAGGCTGAACAGGTGATTAGTAAATGAAATGCAGGGAGTCTGATTAGTAAGCTGGTGAAATTAAGTGGGTTGGACAAGAGGGGGAATGGTAGCCAGTATAGAATTCTGGGAAATGGGCTTCCTGGAGGATAGGACGGTAGTAACAAAGAAATATATAATGCCCCACTGCGATAAATGTAAGCAGGTATTAAAGATGACCTTCTGTGGAAAGAATTTACACAGCACTAAATATTTTATTCTATAGAAATTCACTTTTTGTTTTGTTGAAGTTTTGATCTAAATATTACAGAAGGTCCTAATGCATACAAGCAACCCATTTTGACTGATGTGTTATAGAACTGCAATCTTTTGTTCAGTAGAAGGCTTTATACCACAGCACTGTTGAATTCTCTAATCTGATTGGTCAGAAGGTGTTAAATTAAATTAAAATCTCACACCAGCAGCAAATCGCAGGTTTATAATAATTGCACTTGTTCTAATATGTTATCATTGCTGTCATAACTTATTCAAAGAGACTTGAATGGTGAACATCTTACATAATCTAAGCCTAATAAAAGGATTGAGAAAAAACGTGTTGATATTTCATAAAGAAGAAAATATATAATGCTATGTTGGCTCATTGGATGCATCTCGGCGTGCTCTACACACCTGTAAAGGTTGGCAAACCTAGGCCTTTCGATCAGGAAGTTATGAAGTTATATATTACTATGTTGATATATCTGTAAAGAGACATTATTTAACATTTATTGGAGTCTTCAGTGTCAGCCCTTTGGACAGCTGAAACTAATTTTTCCATCATGGGAAGGTCTTCAAGACAGAGGAGTTTGAGGTTTCTGATTTCCCAGTAACATTACAAGCTGTCTTATTAACATCAAGAGAGAAAGAAGAGAGTCTGGTGAGGAAATGTCTGTCTATAGCTACTATAATATGTGACATGTAAGGAATAACACACAGACCGTGCTGTTATAGGAAGATAATCCACTTTGGGGTGGTAACTAACTCGGTTTCATACCACACTATTGTGGATTACTTTCCTGTTTATACTTATTGAACATTGGCCTTTAGTACTGAGGCACATAGGGAGATGTATAGTGGAAATGCACTGCAAAGTTTATAGTAATCATTCACTACAAGAACAAATTTTTTTCTTGTGACATTTACAGCAGATCAGAGAATATTTCTGTGTTTAACTTTAGGTTATGAGTTTCTACTCAACCAGACAACATCGGTGGATGTTACAATTGAGGGTTTTACCACAACCTCACCCTCTATAGCCTCTTCAACCACAGCCCAGACTGCTCTCTCGGAGTCCTCCCTAGAGCCAAAGGAATTAATTTACTCACAGACCACCATAGATGACTCTGAGAACCAGGCCCTGACAGACTCTCCTTTCATGTTTTCCACCAGCATGGCCCCATCAAGCAGTTCTGAGTCACCAAGTAGCCAATATGTGGCTATCACAGAGGATTTAGAAGTCGATGACTCACTAACCATTCGCACAGATGTTAGGAATGTGTCGGAAACTCAAGATTACGGAGTGCACTTAGTATCCACAACAGTTGGTCCTGCTGTCTCTGAGACTCCATCAGAAAAATCAGAAGATAAGAAAGTAATTGAAATAGGTACAATTCCACCTGATGTTTTAATCTCAGCCTCTCCAAGCACAGAGCCAATGTTTGCACTTGGGAAAACAGAGGAATCTATTCTGGAAAAGGAGAAAATAGACACAGCCTCTGATCTCATGCACACCACCCCTGATCTGATAGTAGAATCCACAAAGTTAATCAGCATGCCTGTTGAAGTTTCACAGTCTAATACAGCAAAAGATGACATGATTCTGCCTAACATCACCAATGTTCATCTTATCACCATAACTGAGATAAGCCCTACAGAGGAAATTCAATCTACAGCGTTTGCTGATTATGACAGCAATGAGAAAGTTACTGAAATTGGTGTTATGGCTGGACCTCCACCCACACAAACAATCACTGAAGTTTCAGATACCACAGATGGACTTACTACTGATGCAACTGTCACGTTCACAACCCACTCAGTACAACCCAATACAGCTCATTCTGATGTTATCACATCGGCATCATCCACAGTTGCCATACCGATGAGGCTAACAACTCCTGTACTCCATGAAATACTGACTGAGAAATCAGATTCAACTATGTCAACTGTAGAAGAATCAGTTTCATGTACTCCAGAAGTCCTAGGTGAAGGTGGGACAAAAGACGAGGACACAGATGGCATCCCATCAGTGACGCTTTCTGAAAAAAGCACCAGAAATTGTACAGATGTTGAACCTGTCCAAGTGATCATCATTAACATTCATGAGCAGAATGAAACAGGTAAGGCCCTTCTTATTTTTTTGTTTATTATGCCCTGTTACTTATATATCCATGAAAATATTTAATTTATTGGTAAGAGCATTGATATTTTTGTTAATTCCGTCAACTGTACACACTTTAACAAGTTTGTGGTTTGCTTTCAGTGGTTCATATGTTTTAATCACACAAATCAGATTAATATTCAGTCACCATTGAATAATTTAGTCTTTAGGAGGCAAAATAAATATTGTACATATTATTTATGACAGTGCTCTCCAGGGTGCTGAATATCTGGACTTCATGCCAGATTCACCTTATGAGGAATTGACTTACACTCACGTACTGAGGATTTAATACAGATATTACTCACATCAATATTCAGGCCTCAAACATAACTACAGAAGTGCTATTTAAAGAACTGGACAAGAGTTATGTATTATAAGGTGAGTTAAATAGAGGTATAAGGTGGGGTTTGCCTAAAACAGAGGCATGTCTCAGTTACACATGATTCATTTATTAAAACATAAATATATTTCTATTAATGACATTCAAATCATTCCATTAAAGTCTGTGAAGTGTTTTATTTTTATATTTTCACAATAAGGACATTAAAGGAAACTTGATCTTTATCTGATACATTGCTTATCTTTTGAGAACTGAGGAAAGTGCATGATATTAACCAAAACATTACCATTAAACATTACCATTATTATGTTCGTTAAACAACTGAAATAGCAAATTAAAAGCATGATAATATAGCCTACATTACCCACACACTTTATGATTTCATGACCTCTATTTTGAATCACGTGTGTTCATTACATTGTGTATATGAGTAACTGTTGGTGTATGATATAAAAAATAAAATGCAGCATTATGGCAACAAAATATTAAGTGCTATTTTATAAGCTGCTGAATAACAAGAGTTGAAGGCTTATTGTTAAATACAGCAATTTTGCAGTTATTAATGTGATAATTAGAACTAGGTCTATTCATGCAGGAATATACTAGACTCTAAATATACTAGATATTTATTTCAGTGCTTGACATCTCGTTCAAATATAATCTTATTATAATTTCTCAATTGCATTCATTTAAAAATCCATTTACTATTAGAGAATTTCTTTTTTTTTTTTTTTTAATTGTCTTTTGCTATAGGTTACATTGTATTACTTTTTACAGTAAAGGGAAAAAGGTTTTGGTCTAGATGCAATTGATAACACTGTCTTGAATGTTTCTGCTAAGAAAAATCTGTCAATGCCTTAGAGGAATGAAGTACAAGCAGGTGCGGCACCCTGTAAATTCATCAACTTGCCATGTAAAAATTGATGTAAATATTCATAACTTTTGTATTTACGTCGCTAAGTCTGAATATGGCCCATAGATATATAAAACCTTATTCAAAGGAACAGTTGTTACATTTCTGTAATTCGCTTTATTGTACTGCAGTAATACGACACCTTAACTGCATTTAAATGAAATTTCATTGAACCATGCACATACACCTATTACATTAGTGAACCAATATTAAATAAAATATTTAGCATATAAAAATAAATAAATATGGGAAGGTAAGTAATGTCCTCATCAACCCTGTAATGAGGACTGGTAAAGAGAAGGCAAGCATTTAAAATTCACTGCCATGCTAAAGACCTCATTTAATGAAGCCTCATTGGATTTTATGTGAGGAGTTGATGAGGTCTCTCCACAGGATCATTTTGTAAGTGTGCTTTGTTCTGGATATTCTGAGATTAATCAAAGTGCACTTTAGACATGGCACTCATCTGTTCACACTAAGTGTGAAACCACTTTCAGCTACTTTAAAATCCTGCCATCATGTCGGTTGGCTTGGGTTGATTTTAAAGACTGGTATGAGCTTATCCTTTTGGTTAGTGTGTAAACTTGATTTGTCAGTAATGAGTAGTAATGAGTTTTATCTTATATGACCTGTATGTTTCCAGATAAATAGCTTCCACATGTTTCCATATAAAAAAATGTTTTCATATACAGTAAATGGCTTTCTATATATTCTCTAATGAATAACTACAATTCTATATTTTAAAAAAATCTTTCAAGTCTGTGCAGATTCTTTCAGTGTGGTTAACATTTGTAGCAAAAAAAAAAAAAACTTTTAAACTTTTAAAAATGGACAGTTTTTTTCCTCACTTACATACAGTTCTGAGACAGTTGTTTGAGCTGTTTCTGAAGTTTCTAAACAAGGCAACTGAGCTATACTTTGTTCAATCGTAGAATTAAATTTGACCTTATGAACATGTTAAACATTCCTAGGTTATTGAGAGGCTTTTAGACAGGTTTTAAACTTATCTAGCTACACTAATTGTTGTAGCAGTAGACCTGACACCTCTAGCTGCCAGTTGTTAGTTGCCAGCATTTGCACAGCTCATTTTGACCGAGAGTGAAAGAGACAACACACAACAGGTTCTCTCTGGTTTCTGGAGCCTTGGCAGAAAAAAAAAAAAATATTGGCACACTACCTGAATAAGCACAGATGCTTATTAGCACAGTAAAGACTGGCTGCCACAACAAGGCTGATGTCATCACCAAAGTAAAGTCGCCCCTCTCTTTAAAGACAGCTGAACATTGAGCTTGTAAGAAAAAGTATTTAATGCTTTATATTGGCCATGACTGGATGTGCCCATGACATTGTAATCAGTTAGCCAAATTTTCAGTTGATGTATAAACACTAATGGAAAATGTTGTCACACCCTGCACATCACTTTATTAAACATTTATATCCATTTTAATGTTGTCGTAAAGAATGAGTTTGTGCCAATTACACTGACAATATAGGATGTACCCTTTATACTATTTATGTTACTGGTTTCATATCAGTTGACTCTGAACAAAATATCTTTGGCCAATATACCTCTAATAATATTTTTCAGTAAGAAACATATAGATTTTACCAAACACAAGACGTAGCTAATGAATTAAGGTCATAAATGGTGACTGGACTGTTGCCTCAGTATTTGTGTTACTGATGTAATGATTTGAGCACAAAGGTGTATTTGTGTCTGACTTCAACTGCCACAAAACACTTAGTTATGATCATGACCCAGGCTGTTTTATGTGACATTAATTACCAGACACATAGTATGGCAACAGAGTCATCACTGCTGTTCAGCTTCTGGAGGCTGAGAAGGGAGAACTCTGAAATATGTGTCTACATCTGTAACCCCTGCTCTAGTTTTAATCACTCTAAAGAATTTTATATATTACTCATTTCACTTTATACAAAGTGACTTAAACCTGAGACAGGACCTACACCTTACAACTGAGACACCCGAGACAGGATACAACTGAGCAGATAATGGATAATAGGCAAAGTCTTGCTCAAGGACTTAACTGTGGCAGATTGGCAATGCTGGAATTTCAACTCACAACCTTCTAGTCAGTAGCCTGATGTTTTGTGTGTTAAAGATGATCAGAAACGTCTTTGCTATACCTTGGGCTGTCAAGGAGGGACATCTTATGGTCTGTAAACCACAAAGCTGGTGGTTCAGGAGAACTTTTTCAATGCAAAGTCAAATGCTTCAAATTTTCATTGGTATTGAGTGAATAAATTATTACCACTGAAAGCTAAACTTGTGTGGACAAGGATATATGACACACAGTGTAACAGTACAATCACTACCTGAAAAAAAGAGGATAAATCATTTGCATAAAGTACTTAACCTTGTTTATTACATTTATGATAGGATTTTGTAAATTGTGTGTCTAGGTTATTTGGGGAAACAACCAGATTTTTATGTGATTTATACATGATAGCTGTAAATTTTCAAAGTGTTTTTGTAAGAGGCATCATTCATATATCAGTACTGCATCTGAATAGCCAAGACAGACCCATAATTAATGAGAATGATGTTAATTTATTTGCTGATTAAGTCATGAAATGTATCACCGTTCCTTAGGTAATGGTTGAGAAAACAAAAAGAACATTATTTACCTTAAGTGACTGACCTACTTAGCTTGAGCTCTCAAAAAATTGTGTTGACTTACTGTGTCTGCTTCTATATTCAGTGTTGACTATTCATTAGCTGGTTTATAATACAATAATTTAAAATACTGTAAGCAAGGGATATTTATATATTTAATATATACATTTTTTTTTTTTCTATAGTTCAACTGGACCCTCTGATTCCTATTATTCTTGAGGTTCCCAATGAGCACATTCCCTCCCCTGTGGATGGTAAGCCTATCTGGGATAGTGAAGAGTCTACTTTTGGCTTCTCCTCTCCTGTAGCCACCAGCAGACCAACACTTAGTTTTATAAATGGCAAATATGAGGTGAGCATTGAGCCTGAGAAGTCTTATGCTGAGAAAGAGGCAAGAGGAGATGTGTTTGAGAGCGTGTCCTCTCAAAACCTAACACAAACAGAAGAAAAAATAGAGACATCATCCAATTTTGATTACTCACTGGTAGACACTGGTGAAACACAAGATGGGCCACTTGAGTCAAGTCAGGATGTAACCTCTCCATTGCCCATTTTCCTTAGCACAGTGGTGCCAAAATATGTTTATGACAAAGAACAAATAATTGTAGAGTCCACTCCTCCATCATCTGTAGTGCCAGATCCTGGAGACGAGACTCTCATGGAGGAGGGAATCTTCATACCTAAAACTCCGTCTGGGATCATAGTTGAAAGAAGCTTCTCACCAAAACCACATGAGCCATCTGCGGTCCCAACAAACGCAACTGCAACAACTATCTCAGCTGTTGCACCTTCTAAGCCAATAGATACCATTGAGGAAATTTCTCTTCCTGTTGAAGAAGGGTCTGGGCAGGAAATGGCTATGTTTCAAGTAGTACAAGTGACACACAAAAGTACAACATTGCAGGCAACAGAAACTGACAAATTAGACCATACAACGGTTTCAACAAGTGAAAAACCATTAGTGCCCTCTCTTACTGACACCACAGATATTACCTACTCAGCCTCAAACTACTGGACAACAGAGTTGGGAGTAAAAGAGTATGCTTTTACTACAGAGACACTTATGTCTGCAGCACATCAGACAGAAAATATGCCCACACCTGACACCGCTGAAAAGCAAGCTATTTCAAAAAGCACAATTATGGTTACATCTTCACCGGACATAGAAAGCATTACTTCAACAAAATCCTTATTTAAAGCTGAAGTAGAAGGATCAGGTGGTGAAACTCATGATTACATTTTTACAAAGCCTACATTACTACAACATACTGTGACAAATGATTTTGATGCCATGACACCACACAGTCCACCAATGCCAGAAACTGTGGTGCTCCAAACAGAAGACACAATGTTAGCAAAACCATCAGAAGTTAATATTATTGATTTCTCACAAGAAGAAGAAAGTTTAGATGAGACATCAGCTATAATCACTGTGTCTACAGTGGAGAAAACAAGTAAAGATGTGTCATCAGATACACATTCTGAAACCTTTCCATTTTCTGAAGCTGATGGCTCAGGAGATCAGTCACATGTAATGTCGACCACAAAATTCTCAACAGTTTTTCCACTACATAATACAACCCGTTCTGAACAAAATATTACCATGACAGCTGTTTATACAGTTCAGAGTGTTGATACAACAATATCAGTGAAGACTGTTTCAGAGGAAATGGAAGCAAATCAAGCTACTGTTTCTCCCTCAGCCTTTTCAAGTAGCTACGTTGCTATGGAGCCAACAATGGAACCAGTGCAGTTAAGCGGTATTTCTGAAGAAGTCATACAAGAACCCTTCACTGCCACAGTTCAAAGTGTGATGTCAGAGGAAGACTCAGGTGACCCGAATCCTGACAGCCCAGCAGGAAAGATAATAGCAACAACAGTGCCATCAAAGTCATCTGAAGTGTCTATTATTGATGCCTCTGAAATAGTCTTCTCAAGAGAGAACTCAGAAAAGAAAACAACTGATAAATTTAGTGTTGAGTCCATAAGCCAAGGTTTGCCAAGTACAAAATCAGAGTCACTATTGCTCTTCCCAGAGACAGAAGGTTCAGGTAATCAAATAACTGATGCATTCACCACAACCACTAAAACTACTAACAGAGATGACTTCATGTCCACAATACCAGTGTGGGATGGTATATTGTTACCTCACTCAGAGGGCACATTATTGGAGAGGACATCAGAGAGCTCAGCCATTGCATACAGTATTCCAACTATAGTCCCCTCTACACGTGAGCTTACCCGAGAGCAAGAAACTACTATAGCAGCAACTACGATAATCACAAATCATATGCCCACACCGATTCCTGCATTACCCTTGACAGATAAAACAACAGTAAAAGTGGAAACACATCACACAAAGGAAGCAGAGTCTGAAAAGCCATCATCAACCATAAAAAGTGCTGATGCCACCTCAATTTTATTACATTCTGCACCAGAGGATGACTTTTCTGGTGAGAGCATTATTGATAAGTTGAGTACAACCTCTTATATGCAAGTGCATAGTAGAGTTACAGATGACCAGGACATAACAACAACAACACAGAGCAAAGCAAAAGAGAGTATTTCTACTACCACCACAAGAACTTTTACAGTTGACCATACACAATCAATCTCAATAGAGTCCAGCTCAGTAGAGATAGGAACAACACCAGAGACTGCTGAATTCAACCAAAACATAACTGACACATTGGTTGGAACTATTCATAACAAAACAGAGTCACCTTTCAATACTAGATATGTAGAAACCTCAGGGGTTCAAATCTCAAATACAGTTTTTAAAGAGTTATATATCACTTCAGCTCCAACCCAAGAAATACCACAGGCAGAGGGCTCTGGTGAAGAAAGTGGAGAGTTTGATGATAGTGTTTCTGGTGATTTCTTTAATACAGTTGTTGAGTCCACTCCTCCTTCACAAGCTCCATGTACAAAGGATGTATTAACAACAAAATCAGAAGCAGTTATGGGAACAGAGTTGCCAATACACCCGAATGTTATGGAGGGATCATTGGATTTTGCCCACTCAACAGTGACAGGTACAATCCTTGCCTTTACAGTTGGTGATGGTTCTGCAGACCAGAATGAAGACATCCTTAACACTGTATCTGCCACCTCACCAACTTCTGTTGCAACATTTGGTGTTAGATTCACCACTACTAGCAGTTCATCTGTAACTGCTGACCATTTTCCATCGAGTACATCTCGTATATCTCACTTAGAGAGTATACATAATGACACATATTTAGCATCAACTGCTATTGACATGGAAACATTAGGGGCCTCAAGCACAGATCAAGAGTCTTCCATAGTTGAAGGATCTGCTGACAATATATCAGAAACAACTGAAGCAAGTAAAGAATATTCTGTGAGAACAGATGAGGCGGAAATTAGTTACACAAAGAGCACATTAGATTACTCGGATGTTGAAACGACTACACCTTCCACAAAGTTAACATCACCATCTACTTCACAAATTCCTTCAAGCCCAGCACAAACAGATTTAATGCCTTCTTCTTCGGAGTCTGGTAGTGGTGACACAGACGACACTACTATTGAAACTGAAGGAATTGATGATGATGGTTCTGGTGATCTAATATCCACTGTCCTTGAGTCATCTCCACTTTCTGTTGGTCCTACAATGGAACATGTAACAATGACATCATTGGCAAGGATCAAATGTGAGGGGACAGTAGATAATCAAGACTTGAACCAGGTTGAAGGGTCAGAAATGCCAACAACTGAAATAAATACAGTCTTTTCTATGAAAACAGATGAGACTGAAACCAGTGAGAATAAGACCACTCTAGATCATCTAAGTGTTGAGACATCCACTAAGGATACATTGTTCAAATCTGAAATTACTTCAACAATGCCTAGCCCAATTCAAAGAGAGACTATGGCTGTACCTTCGGATACTGGTAGTGGTGATATGGAGGATACTATATCTGAAAATGAAAGCACTGAAGATGATAGTTCTGGTGCTCTTATTGAGTCTGCTGCTCCTTCACAAGCTTCATCAATGGATATAACAACAGAAAACATGAAAGCATCAATACACGCAGCTATCAAAGACCTGCCACTGGTTGTTCCCACTTCAACTTTCACAGATTCAGTTCACTTAACAAATGAAGATGGTTTGGGCAAACAGTCAACTGTAACAACTGTGCCAGTAACTCTAGGAACAGATTCAATCCATCTGACATCAAAGCACTTTCACATTGATTCTGTAGTCTCAACAACAGATGTTTACAAAGGGACACTGAAACCTTTTACAGAGGATGGAGGTTCTGGGGATGAAATGCTAGTTATTACCACTAGTGAATTGCAAAAATCTACAAGTGTCCCTATAGAAGCAACTATGCAAAGTGCCACATCCACCAAAGGTACAGCAAAAGTTCAATTGTCCCACAGTTCAACACAGTTTACTGAGACTGAGAATACAGAAAAAATTTTAGAAATTTTTCACAAATTTTCACAAACTTCTATACAAGATTCCCTAACCACTAGTTTGCCTACAGAGAGTTCATATACTACACTTACGGATGATGTCAGTGTCCAAACCTCACCTGGGTCAGTTGTGACAGACACAGATGTGACTACTCCAATTCCCTCTGTCATATACCAACATAGTACAGATAAAGAAGCTACAACACTTGTCCCATCTAGTAGTGAGATCAGATCTAGCAAAATTACCACAAGGATTCATGATACCAAATCAATTACAGGCCCTGTTATCATATTCACAGAAGAGATAAAAGATGAAGATGATTTTTTCTCAACAGTTACAGACAGCATGAGAGACCATAGCACCAAAACAGAATTTATTACTAAAAATGATATGATCATTGATGCAGATACTGTTTCAGTGTTGGAACCCTCATCACCTTTTGGCTCCACAGTCATCACAGAGGAAGCAGCTGGCATAACAGCTGTCACCATGACACCTCAATCCTCTAGCATACTGACAGAGGAACCAGAAGGTTCTGGGACAGACAGTCCTGTGTTACCATCCTCAGATTTACACCTGTCTACTCAATCAACCTTGGAAGGGCCAACAGCTAAAGGTGTAGATTTAAGCAGCTCAGTAAAAGCAAAGGAACCAGAAACAAAACCAACATTCTCTGTAGATATTCTTGATGAAAGATTTATTGTTCAAACTGTTGCTCCTTCCAAGATGACTCCACACTTATCCATGTCCACACATTCTGCTCAGTCAACCCTGTATTCCACTCATAGTACTACACATTACAACACTGGAAAGTCCCATCCTAGTCAGACCACCTCGCGTATTACCTACAGTGCAAATCAGCCTACATTTACCACCACTGATTCTGTCTACACTACCAGTCAGCACAGTCACATCACTAAACCCAGCCATACAACCACCAGTCAACCTAAAACCATCTTACATGTGACCTCTACCACATCACATTCTGAATTTAGAGCTACACAGGCAATGCCCAAGACATCACATTCTATTTTGATGCCTCTTGACACAGAGATTGATAATTTCTCAGGAGACAGTGTCTCTGTAGAACATTCTGGAATGCAGACTTCAACATCAGGCGTCACTATATCTACAGATACAAGCTCACCCACAACCTTAACAGCAGATGTTAATTCTCCTTTTCATGGAACTGTATCTACAACCTCTGGATATAATGCAGAGAAGACCACAGACTATAAAGAACCAGAATTTATTTTTGCCTCCCAGGGAAGTGGCACAGAGGAAGGCTCAGGCCTCACATCAGAACTTCCTGTGTCAAGTGGATCAGATATCATTGAGACTACATCTGCTCATAAAACAGCGACAGTAGTTTCACGTGCTATGGCACAGGCTACAAAGCATGTTCAACTCCCTTATGTTGATGAGTCAGTAACAGGTAGTACATCGTCTTTTATGGAGAGGTCTGCTACAGCAGCAACTACTGACTCATTCTTCACTAGTACTGTAAGGTTCTTTCAGTCATCCTTTGCACCTATTTTAGACATTTTAAAAAACAACAGTAGTTCAGAAACTATGCAGGCTAACAAGGTGCTGCCAGCAGAAGAGCAAGTTTCAACTGAGGCTTCTTCAGAAATGTCATCACCAACTACCCAAAGACTACAGCCAGCAGGCACACCTGTTTTTGAATCAGTAGCAGAGAACACAAAGATTCCAGGCATTATTCTTGATTCAGACATTGTTGGGGTGTTCGACTATGAGAGCACCACCAATCCACTTGTAGAGGGCAAACCAAATTTGATTTCTATTGGTGTATCTGAAATTGAGACTGAGGCCACCGTACATTCAAAAATGGAGCTTGAGAGTGATACTAGTGTTAGAACTACTACACAATCAGGCATCACAGTACAACCAACCACCAAATATGAGGTAACAGAAATAGTGCAGACAGAAAGAGTTGATGAAAACAATAAGGCAACAACAGAGACAATACCAAAAAGTTCAGAGATGCCATTATTTGATTCAACCAGAGGAAAGACATCAAGCCCATTATTATCAGAGGAAAGCTCACTTGATGTGATTTCTGAAATCTTCACTGATGAGTCAACAGCTGCCTCTTTTAAAGTGTCAACAGATCACAGAGATTTTTCCACCACTCCTTCAGATGCATTGGTATCGCTATCTAAAGAAACTGATAGTACAACCTATGCACCCCCAATACTCACATCATTCCACCCAGAAGCATTGTTGGAAATGACACTTACATCCCAGCCTATTGAAGATACCTCAGCAGCAGAAGATTTGTCAAAAACAATGACAACAGCAACATCTATTCCCACGATGTCTATGTCCACATCAGAAAATGGCAAGTATACTCAGTATACCCAAACCACAAAGCAAGGTGTGCAGTCGACTCAAGAGATACCAATAATGGAGTCAGACCCTGATGTGACACTGGATGGTGATGCCACATCTGAACCTTCTTTAGTAGAGTCCAAACCAGATTTGATTGATTCTGAGACCTTCTCAAAGCCTGAGAGTGAGACACCCCTTGAAAGCACTCATGTATATGAGAGCAAGACATCCATTGGCAGCACCGAATGGCCAGGCATTTCAGACAAAAATACTATGGAGCATTTTACTTATGAAACCATCAACAAAGAGGTAACAACTGTCATACAATCATCTGGCGAGACATCACCAGCATCACCAATGCTACAATCTTATGATTCAGTCACTGGATCTGTAGATGAGGAAAATGTGTCAGAGGAACAAGAGACAGTTGCTCAAATTGAGGAAACTGCAATTCTGCGGAGTACAGACTACACCACATCATCAGCTGATGGAATTCAAATACATTCTGATACAACAGCTTCTCCTAAAGATATTTCTGATGACACCATATTGGTTGAGGTCTCAGCCCCTAATCCAGAGGCACCGAATGGATCACAGAGACCTAGACTGGACATGGACCTAGGATACACAGTTATTGGAGAGATATATGATATTTCAGGTATGACATTGTTTTGAAGACCACATTATCAGTATTTCTCAGATCATCCATATGCTTATGTGCTATTACTTCATATGGCACCATTTAACCATTGCTGTGTGAATTCTCTCTTTTTGAACTACAGGTGACCATTCCTGTTCTGATAATGGATGTATGAATGGTGGCTCATGTTTGAAAAGGGGTAATGTCCAGATTTGCAGCTGCCTGCCTGGATACACTGGTGACCATTGTGAAATAGGTATCCATGAATAAGCAATGATTTACTTTTTAACTTAAGCAATGAATGGTAATGTGTTATTAAAGGATTTGGTTTTCCTGAATGACAGTAGTGTAAATCATGGCTCATTCATGTAATCGTTATTTAGATATTGATGAGTGCCACCTCAACCCATGTCTTAATGGGGGTACCTGTGTAGATGGGATTAACTCTTTTACTTGTGTATGTCTACCAAGCTACAGAGGATCTCTCTGTGAGGAAGGTAAGGATATAATTCTTTGGTAATTTTAATTCACACTTAGGAAACATGACTATAACATGCAGTTGCTGAAGTCATCTATGAAGACTCAAATTTCCTTAGGGCTTATTCAATTATACCTAATAAAGAATACCATAGTGGTATAAAAGTGCTAGAGAAGAATAATAGTACATATATTTCAATCACCTTTGGAGCTCCAGTTTCAGACAATGTTATATTAACAGTCCATGTAACACGCTCTGGGTGCTGAAATTATACGGTGGTGATTCATTCTTGGTGTCTGAATGCTTATATACAGCTGCTTATGATTTTTAGGCTTCTTAAAATCCAGAAATGAACCAGAGTTAAAGCCAAGATAGATGAATCAGTACAGCTAGAAATGATTATCCTCAATGAATGCAGATATTTAGAATGCCCTTTGTAAATGCAATTAATTAGTTTATCAAACTAGAATTCACTGTTAGATAGCACTTCAGTATGTCTTTAAAAACCTCTTAATAATTATCATGCATATTATTGCAAGCATTGCCAAATTAAAATTGCAGCAATTCATGGGTTCTCCTTCAGCATCTTTCCTTAAAAGGCCATTTCAGTGATTAACTGCTGGTCATTAGTGTTTCTGCCAGGGTAAATCCATGCCATTTCAAATAAGTTAGGAAACTGTGCAGCCCAGGGCTGGTCCAGAAACATCCACAGTGATTTGTTGCCTATGGCTCATTTGCAAATGTGAAAAAAAAAAAGTGAAAAAAGACATGTTCATAGTTTATATTCATGACTCACTTGGTGCAATGTTTTGAACATCTGTTTCTGTAGAAACGCTGTACACGAAGATAGCAAGCAAAGTGGCCTCTTGAGCATTTAAAATGTTTAAGATATTGTTTACCAGTGTTGAGTAATATCTTCAAGCAAAATGATCCAATAATTTAGGTGAATAGCCCTATTGGAACAAAACATGTCTTCCAGCTGCAGTTAAAACATAAGTGCTTAACTTGCTCTCACAGATCTCATTTAGTGTAGTGGTGTGTAGTGTAACACAAGGATGAAAGGGAGATAAAATCACAAGCCCTCAGGAAGAGCAATAAAGGTAAAAAATTTAGTACATGAAAGTCAGATTTATAGTACCAATTTACTCAAAGTTATATCCTTGCATTTACTACTCTTGATAGGTTTTAAATAAATGTAAGTTAAAAGCAATACTGTCTAAAGCAAGTCTTTCTGTCAGACTTATGGTGCATTTTGTTTTGTATTTCTCTTTGCAGATACAGAAACATGCAGTTATGGATGGCATAAGTTTCAGGGTCATTGCTACAGGTATTTCCCTCACAGGCGTACCTGGGAGGTAGCAGAGCGTGAATGTCGTATTCTGGGTGGTCATCTTAGTAGTATTCTGTCCCATGAAGAACAGCAGTTTATCAACCGTAAGTGTGGAGGCTCTAATTTACTTCTAAGACTACAAAATTCATTCTGTCAGCATTGCCCATATGTAATACTACTACAACTAATAAGTAAATATAAATGATTATGAATAGTCAGTAGAGAATGATAAATAAGCAGGGTTCCCATGGGTCATGGAATTCCTGGAATATCATGGAATTTTAAAAAGTCTATTCCAGACATGGGAAGTCAGGGGATTTGATCATATTTTGGGCCAAATCATGGAATATCAGGGAATTTTGTTTGTAGCATATTTAAATTTTAGTTGTCATTTTGGCAAAATGGCAGTATTTTCCATGCAGTATTTCACTAGGTTTAAGCAGTGAAACTGTGAAAACTAATTTTTGTACTGAAAACATCTGTGAATTAGTAAATAAAGCTCACAAATTGATGGGTTTAAAATACTGTGGCTGGTTTTTGTTTGCTCAGCATAAAGGCAGCCTGTTTTTCTGTTCATTATAGGTCATGGAAATTCAGCTTTTTAGTCAGGGAAAGTCAGGGAAAAGTCAGGAAACTTGACATTTGACTTGGAGCGAGAACCTTGAATAAGGAATATGCATACAAGTCAACCAATACAATTTCATATCTATATATTTTAAATGCCAGAATTAAACGTTTCCATTTTAAATGATATGATTTGTCTAAGGTGGCAAAAATACACATCCTTAGTATATCATGGCTTTAAATACCCAGACAGTAGGAGTAGTGGGAATATTGAAGGTATTGTTTGACTGTATAGCCAAGATAGATCATTCTGGTTACTGAACAGAAGACATGAGGAATAGACATCTCAGGCCTGAGAAACAGGAAGTGCAATGTGTAGGCTAATAAAAATTTCCCTTATTTTTAAAGACTGACCAGGCATGCCTAATACGGCAAAAGAATTAATCAACATGTGCTCTTTTTTCCTGGCAGGCCTTGGCCATGACTACCAGTGGATCGGATTGAACGATAAGATGTTTGAAAGCGATTTCCGGTGGACAGATGGCCGTATTTTGGTAAGAGAGTTAACTGTAATTTATGGATTCCTCTTGTCAGAGGGCATACAGTATAACGTCTAAAAACAATCCTGATAAACTAAATAAATGTACTTAGAGAATTTAGATGGTTTCCTCTAGATATCATAGATGTTTAGTTCTAAAGTTAGTTCTTATGATAACTGCAGATGACTGGAGTTTTGGGAAAGATTCCTGTTTCTTAACTTGAATTTAAATTGTGTGTGTATGTTTTGTTTTTATTTGTTTAACTATGTGCTCATATAGAGGTGTGGGGGGAGGGGGGTTGCAAGAACCTCCTCCATTGCTTTCAGTGGTATTCTTGCAGCAGGCTGGAAAATGGCTAATTACTGGTTTGGGTCATTTGGTGCTGATTGGACTATCACTTCAAAAGATACAACATGTATTCTGGAGCTGGGGAAAAGAGAGAAAGCCTTGGGGGGCAGGAGATAAGCGGTGTGGTCGTAGAAAGATTCCCTCCCAGCTGAGAAATTAAAATATACCTGTGAATGAAGCAGGGGACACAAGCTGACAGGTGTGGACTCTCCTAAGGAAATAGACAGGAACCAGCCATACAGATGGGCAACACCTGGGACTAGATAAGTGAAGGACACAGCCCAGGGGCGCTGTAAATATGTGTTGTCATGGGGGTTGTATGCAGTTATTGGTGTACTCTTACAAGCATATGTTTGTGAGTGGTCCTCATATATGGTGTGCTTGTATATACATGAGAAGAGAAAGGGAAGTGGATAGGCTACATGATTATTTGTGTGAATTAGGATGTCATTAAGTTTGTCCTAATGGTTTGACTGTGGCATTACTAAATGTCTGCAGGAAGCAGTGGATAGCCTGTGGAGTTGGATTAGGGTAATATAGGACCTGTAGCAAATTGTTCCATGCTGCTTTGATGGACTAGTTGTAATCAAGAATTTTGCTGAAAGGTGGCAGGCATGAGCAGTAGACACACAGACGGGCCTCATTCCATATGGTTCAGCTGAAATACACTAGAGAAAAGCACTGCTCAGCTGCTCAGCCAAAGTGGATCATAGTGGTTACATAGTGTTTGTTATTGTTGGATAAGTGGACAAGTTTCAAGTGCATAAAATGGGATGGACGTTTGTGTGAATATATGAAGACCAGCATAAGCTGTAAGTATCCCTTTGAAATATTTTCCAAGAAACATGCATGACAGTGCATAACTATGTCATGTATTGCATAGTTGCATAGACATCATATCATGGAAGAGGTGGACACAAAATAAGAATACAGTTCATTTTGTCTAAAAGCACAATTATGTTCATTTATTTTCTGTATACCTTCTCTCATTGGTTTTAATCATTCAAATCTTAAGAGATCCATAGTCAATCCCATCATTCTTGGACAGTGAGCTATTTGAGGGGAATAGTGAGAGAAAGGAAACTGGTTAAGGGTTACAGAGTCCATAGCTGTCCCAGGAAATATTGCATGATCCTACTCTTCATCTTGTATTTTATAGCTTTGTGTGTGGTTCAGTTCCTGGTAACTGTAGCCACCTGGTTGTGGGAGAACACAGAGAACAGCTGATCAGTGATCAGTTTAGAATCCACATTGGCTCTGCTGGATCTTGAATAAACCAAGATCTCTGTTTTGCATTTCCCACAAAATCTGTATTAATTATGCAGTGAGGAGGTACACAGCACCCCCATGTGGACTCTGATGAGTACTTTTACATAGTGTGTATGCAAAGAAGTATTGTCCTATATGAAACTAAACTGTTTCCTGTTTCCTAATTTCATATTAATTTAATTAATCTCACTGATATTAGATGAGAGTTGGTGGACTCTCTTAGATTCTATGTGCTGTACAGGATTTTAAATAACCTTTGCATGTGCTATAATTTGCATTAGGCTTATTTATACTGCCAGCATGCTTTAGTCTTTGCCTATATTGTTTCTGAAATATTGCATATTTCCTGAAATTCCAGTTGTGTTTGTTTTATGTCAATAAAAATGAGGTCTGTGTATGCAATTGCACATTGCTTCTGTTAAGTTCACAACTGTGTTCTGTTACAGTGTGGCAGGAGACAGCTCCACCATGTGGTCTCTGTTCTGTAGTACTACCACAAGGTTTATAGTGCTATTGTTTGTGCTTCACAAGGTTTATGATGTCAGTTATTCATAACCTTCCAGCTAATACTCTTGTGACAGCTAATGAACCATAAGAGAGATGAATGAGTCAATGTGGGGTCTAAGTGTATTACTACATAATTCAAATGATGTAAGAACGAAATAGTTCTCGACTGCTATGATGATAATAATCATTTTACTCTCCATGGTGTTTTCAGAACAGTACACTTGACTTGTTCACTAATATGGGATGATGGGACATAAATGAAGCTTTTTAATATGATAAATGTATTTTCATTGCTTTACCAAGCTCCAGTAGCACTATGTGCAGTGGGAAAATGGGAGGCATTTATTGTTGCTGTCTAAGCATAATAATAACAAAACATCAGTTGCTTATTTTTTTCTTCTTCTTTAAAAACAAAACAAAACACAAGAGCACAGTGCCAGCATTCCATTTAGGCAATGTATGTAATGCTTAAATGCAAATAATTGCAAGAACTCACATCAGTTATATTTAGATTGACAATACTCATACTCTTTTTCCTTCCCTTGTAGCAATATGAGAACTGGAGACCCAACCAGCCAGATAGTTTCTTCTCTTCTGGAGAGGACTGTGTGGTAATGATCTGGCATGAGGACGGCCAGTGGAATGATGTCCCCTGTAACTACCACCTCACCTTTACCTGCAAGAAAGGCACAGGTGAGGATTTTCCCATGATATAGAAATTAAGTATGGGTGAAATCCATATTACACTATATTTTATTTTTGATCACTACATAAACAGATTGTTTCTACAGTGATATACAGGTGAATGCAAAACAGAAGAAGTTTACACTTCATCTTATTTTAGAACATGAATCAGATTAGTGCTGCATATTCCCTTAGAGGCTAATATAAATTAGGCAGCAGCATTGTTAATGGTGTTTCTCTCCCTCCTGTTTTTCCTGCTAATAGTGTCATGCAGTCAGCCACCTGTGGTGGCAAACGCTCGTACCTTTGGGCAGATGCGGCCTCGCTATGAAATCAACTCGCTAGTGAGATACCAGTGTATGGATGGCTTCATCCAGAGGCACCTTCCTACCATTCGCTGCAGAGGAAATGGCTCCTGGGACCTGCCGAAAATTTCTTGCATGAATCGTAAGTCTTCTTATGTATTGAGCCTTTAAAAAAGGAATAACAAAAAATGTTAACATGGGTGACAATGATTCTTAAAATGCTCTTTGGGCCTAAAAGAAGAAGAGTTATAGAAAGTACAACATATTGAAGATAATACCCTTTGAAGACTGAAGGAGATGAAAAAATACTTCAAAATAATTTCGAAATATATAGATAATCCATAAAAGAAAAAGTGATGGCTTTTTGGGTTATTCCTATTGTTTCTCCTGCCACCTGCCAATTCCCACGCACCATCTACATCTCCCATATCACACGACAGATCTCCCCAATGACAGCCAGTACCTAGGGAGGTTAAAGGCTAACATATGCTTACTGAGAAACACATGAAGCCAGGAAACTGCATCTTTTCAAGCTGCTGTTCATGCTGTGTCAGAGGGCAGTGTAACACACACCCTCTTCCACATACATGAGCTCAGAGATGCTCACAACTGGCTAGTATCACTCTGAAAGGAGAGAGAGAGAGAGAGAGAGAGGGAGAGAGAGAGAATGCTATCCCTCCCACCCAGACAGCATGGCCAGTTTATAGCTGTGACATTTTCAGGATTCAAGCATGCAAAATCACAACAATAGGGCGAAGGCTTTTCTGCTGTGTGACTTGCAAGCTAAAATCTACTGTGGTTTCCAGAGGGGGCTAATTAGCATGATCTATTGTGAATAACCATTATAAGCGTATTCTTATTTTATTTGTAGCATTATTAACATTTGAATTTTTTGAATGATGTTTTCCTGCTCATCACATTTTGTGCTAAACATAATAAGGCAACTGATTAATAATAGTTGTAAAAAAACACAATTGAATTGTGGAAAAAAAAAAAGATTCAGTTTAGAGTTTTACGCAATGATGCCAATAGTGATCTTACTAACCTGTTTTTTTTTGTTTTTTGTTTTTTTAATTTCATAGAAGCATAATTTAAAATGTTCCCCAATTTCTTTTCCAGCCTCCAGCTTTCAGAAAAAATACAGCTGGAGGTATCAACCCATCAGAATTTATGGCAGTCATCGGAAAAGGTCTGCAGAGGAGCCTGCCAGTTTCCCTAAGAAACACCATCACCATGCCTTCAAGGACAACAGTACCAAATAATAGGCCTGCATACGATGATATTATAGTCTCAATGATTGTGATTTCTTTTTTAACAACGCTCAAAGGACATTTGACTTAAACTTAGATACATGTGTGGAAATAGGAAATGGACAAAAATGGAAAAAGACAAGAATCTTGAGTTCTAGATACTGGAATCAACACAGTGCCTTTTCAGTATTTTAGGACTAAAGGAAGAGTTTTCTCAAGTATTTTCAGTTGGCCACTGAAAAAGGACTGTTGCTGTTTCTGCTGGATGACTGACTGACCCTTGCTAGTCAATTTATATGTAAGTGAATCTGTGTTTGTCTTTTTCTTCAGATCACAAAATGCCTTCTTTGTGCAGTATATACTAATGTAACTTTGCAACACAACAAACTCCAGGAGATGGTAGAAAGTCAGCACCATGTAAAGGACTTTGAGCCAGAAAACATTCCAACACATCTTTTTTTATTGGATGTTTTCATATGGATGCTGTATTTCATATGGATTCCACAAATTATGAAGAACAAGAGCTCCAAAAAGCACAGCATATGGGAGATGAGACACACCCAAAAGACTGAAGGAGGAAAAGAGACAGACAATCAAAAAGTGATCAGTAGTTTGTACATAATAGTACAGAAACTACAGGAAAAGTTGGAGTGAGCTTTGATAATTGATCCAAGAGGAATTTTTTATAATAACCTCACCCAAAGAACAAGTAGGTGCTTAGATTAAATAGCAAGAGAAAAAGAACTTTGAAATCATATTATGTAAGCCATTTGGTCTTCTTATATTTACAGCAGCTACATCTCATTTAATCCCTAAAGTCTACAATTCCTTAATTTTCATCCATAACTTCAGCTTTCATGGTGTCTTTGGTAAAATGTCAAACTACTTTTAAGAGAATGTACTTTGTGAATTGCTCAACAAGACTTGAACCACATGCTTTTTAACAGTGTGCAGGTCATTTATTTTCCAAGCTGCTCCTAATTTTCTCATGGTTGTAGCTAATATATAACACACTGGAGATGTAACAAGACCTGCATGCACAAATGCATTATTTTAGAGCCCAGCAAATCCATGTGGTGTCACTTGTGATTGTTAAGGATATTTTCTATTTAAACAGAGATTAGAAAGTAATACGACATTTGGGGTGTTGCAATGTGCCAAAAAGACCAGAATCTATCAGTCAAACTTTTCTACATGAAATGTCTCAACATATCTCAACAATAATTGTAATCCATTTGTTCATCCCAAGCATTGTTTTTTTTTAAATGCATTTTTGTTGTTTTGTCAGTTGTGTTTTATCCAAACGTGCACATATCTTTTTTTTATATTTAAAGTATAACATTTTTATTGTATAATGTGAATGTCTGGGTTGTGTGTGGGGGAAAAAAAAAAGTTTTGCAAGGAAAATTAATTTTGTACTTGCAATGTGTCACGAAAGAGACAAACTTTATTCCATCCTAGTGTGGTCTTCATGTGTCATAACATTGATATTGTTTGAAGCAGAAATAATTATATAAATTATAATATAATATAATATGAAGATTATTATAAGATACTATAGTTATGGAAAATAACAGGTGAGATCAATGTTATAATGCACAAAGTAGTAATACATTTTGAGCAGAAGATGGAGTGATTCATTTAGCCTACAACAAGCACACAAATTCTGAGCCAGTAAACTTATTAAATATTATGCTAAATGTAATTTCTCAATGTTGATAGTTAAGTCATTATACATACTTCATCACTATACACTGTACCAGAGCACAACTGACTTAGATTACTTACTTAGATTTCTATACAGTTGGGTCCATAAATATTTGAACATCAACAGAATCTTGCCTCTGTACACCACAATGGATTTGAAATGAAGCAATCAAGATGTGATTTTAGTGTAGTGTGATTATAGCTGAAAGCGTAGACTTTCAGATTTCAGCTAATTCAAGGGGTTTAACAAAAATATTGCATTAATCATTTAGGAATTACAGCCATTTTTTTGTTTTTTTACAGGCCTTCCACTTGCAAAGGCTCTAAAGTACAACTGACTGATAAGCAGTTTCATGGCCAGTTGTGGCCTGTTTCCTTTTAATTTCATGGCAAGTTGAGGATATAAAAGGTCTGGAGTTGAATTTCTATTGGGTAACTGCTCATGGGAGCTCGCAATATGCGGTCCAAAGAGGTATCAATGCAAGTGACGGAGATTATCATTAGGCTGAAAAAACTTAACAGACCTATCAGAGAGGCAGTAAAGACTTTAGCAGTGGCCAAATCGACAATTGGGTACATTCCTAAAAAGAAGGAATGCACTGGCAAGCTCAGCAACACCAAAAGGCCTGGAAGACCACAGAAGACAACTAAAGTGGATGATAGCAGCATTCTTTCCTTAGTAAAGAAAAACCCCTTCACAACATCTTGCCATGTCAAGAACACTCTCGAGGAGGTAGGCGAATCATTGCCAAAGTCTACAATCAAGATATGCTGTCATGAATGTAAATACAGAGGGTTTACCTCAAGATGCAAACCACTGGTAAAACTCAAGAACAGAAAGGCCAAATTAGACTTTGATAGAAAATATCTAAAAAAAAAAGCCTGCCCAGTTCTGGAACAAGATTCTTTGGACATTTGAAATGAATGAAAAGAATGAAGGAAGAGAAGAGTATAGAGGAGGAAAGGAAGGGCTCATGATCCAAAGCATACCATCTGTCAAACATGGTGGAGGCAGTGCTATAGCATGGGCATTTATGGCTGCCAATGGGACTGGGTCACTGGTGTTTATTGATAGTTACTGCTGATAGAAGTAGTAGGATAAATTCTGAAGTGTATAGAGCTATACTTTCTGCTCAGATGCAGTCAAATACTGCAAAATTGATAAGTCGGTGCTTCATAGTACAGATAGATTATGATCCAAAACATACTGCGACAGCAGCACAAGAGCTTCTTAAGAGAAAGAAACAGACTGTTCTTAAATGGCCAAGTCAGTCACCTGACCTCAACCCAGTGGAGCATGCTTTTCACTTACTGAAGGCAGAAAGACAAGCAGTAACTGAAGGTGGCTGCAGTAAAGGTCTGGCAAAGCATCTCAAGGGAGGAAACTCAGCATTTGGTGATATCTGTGGGTTCAAGACTTCAGACAGTCATTGACTGCAAAGGATTTGTATCCAAGTATTAAAAGTAATCCTTTTATTTATAATTATGTTAGTTTATCTGATTACATTTGAGCCTGTGCAAATGCCTGTGCAAGCTGAACCTCACTGTCCAAATACCTATGGACCTGGCTGTATATAAAGAAAAATTTACATTTTCATTTAGACCTTCCAAATAATATTTTATAATACTTCTGTACTTTCCCCTCCCGCATATACACTATATGACCAAAAGTATGTGGACACCTGACCATCACAACCGTATATGGGCCTTCCCCAAACTGTTGCAACAAAGTTTGAAGCACACAGTGGTATAGAATGCCTTTGTATGCTGTAGCATTTTGAATTCCTCTTTACTGGAACTAAAAGGACCAAACATGTTCCAGTAAGACAATGCCCCTGTACACAAAGTGAGCACCATGAAGACATGGTTTGCCAAGGTTGGTGTGGAAGAAGTGGCCTGCACAGAGCCCTGACCTCAACCCCACTGAACACCTTTGGGATGAATAGGAACGCTGACTGCACCCTTGGCCTCCTTGCCTGACATCAGTGCTTATAGTGACGTTCCTAATGCTCTTGTGGCTGAATGGGCAAATCCCCACAGTCATGCTCCAAAATCCAGTGGAAAGCCTTCCCAGATGAGTGGAGGTTATTATAACAGCAAAGGGGGAATAAATCTGTAATGGGATATTCAACAAGCACATATGGGAGTAATTGTTCAGGTGTCCACATACTTTTGGCAATAAAATGTAAGTGGCATAGGCACACAATCATCTCAATTCTTAAATAATTAATGTCTGTGTAATTAATTTTAGTTTGAAAAATCAAGGCACATCAGTACATGCATATGTGGTTCCATAATAAAAAAATCATAGTTTTCAATAAAAATAACAACCAATAAATAATCCAGCAAGTCAGATACATAAATGAGTATAAAAATGAGTGTGACATCATGAGTGGTTTTCATTCTTCACAATTATTTTAATACATTTTGCTCAGAATGTTCCTGTGGTCCATGTATGCCTCAATAGCTCGACTGACAATAGGTTGATTTAAATCCAAGAATTATTAATTATGTCAAATAAGGTTTGTAGAGGTCTAGCTCTATATCAGTTTATGTTAGCAAGATTGCTTTGTCAGCTGTCCAAACAAGAACTGTAAAGATGGACTCATTCAGTAGGGACAAGTTCAAATCCACTGAACCTCCACCTGGAATAAAGCACAAAACTGAGATACCGGATGTTACTGACAAGCCATAAATTTAAACACCAATAAAGACTGAAATGCAGTTAATCTTCCATGTAATGGCTGCAAGGCCAAGAACATAAGCCCCAGAAGGAACCTTGTGGCTGTTTGTTTTATGCCCACTTTCCTAGGGTAAGGCTAAAATCAGAAGGTAAGGGCTACTATGAAATATGCCCAGTCAACAAATCTGGCAGCAGCAAAATCTCTTGGGATTATGAAACAGCAAAGGGAGCAACCACTGCAATAATGGCGAGTAGAATGATGAAGAGAATGCAGCCTTTAAGGATTTATTTTAAAAAAAAGGAAAAAGGTCCCCTTGGAAGACAAAAACATACGGAAGCATGCAGTTCAGCACATTTATGCAAATTGTTTAAAGTAATTTACATGAGTCTTAAAACTGATTATTTTTAATGGTTCAAATGAGACAACATCAGGTTTCGTCTCCATCATCAAGCCTGATACCCAAGCTGGACCCATTTGTATCCATACACAGATACAAACACTTAAATATCCAAAGTAGCAGATGTATTTATCCAATTTATTATTATTATTATTATTATTATTATTTTTATTTATTTATTTATTTATTTATTTATATTTTTATTTTTTTTACAAAGCATGCTTTAAATGAACAGTTAGTCACTTGTGCAGGCTATTTGTTGGTACCTCAAATAGTGAGGGCTACAGCAGGGGTCAGAGCCTTCTCTTACAAAGCCCCACAGTTATGGAACAGCCTTCCAAGGAGTGTTCAGGACTCAGACACAGTCTCAGAGTTTAAGTCTAGGCTGAAAACATTTGTTTAGTCAAACCTTTTGTTCATAGCTTTTTTTTTAGGTAAAGAAGCAAATCTGGATGGTTCTTGTGCATAGAGTGTTTTGGTAAACTGGAATGTATGGATGCTGCCCCCCCCCTCTCAGATGTTCACTCAGGTTTGTTGATGGTGGAGAAACCTTGAAAGGAACCAGACTACAAAGGGAACCCATCCTCATTTGTGTGATAATGTATAGCGTATTTATAAATAACTCAGTTCTATAACTGTGTCCTACGTATATATGGTCAAAAAAGTGCAGTTGTGTAATCAGGAAATTCATTACAGTTTTGACATGACGTTTATTTTGCTGAAGTTATCAACTATTTACTGATGGAAACTTGAGTGCAAAACTGTTCATGGCAACTGCAGTCCTAAAGATATCATGGCAATTGTAGTCCGACAATTCTTTCTTCTTTCAACAGTCCTTTCTTACACTCAATTTCCATTGCATACTTTTGCAAACTGGTCCTAGGATTTTAAATAATCAGGTGAGTGTGAACCTCAATAATTTCCAAAACATGTTACATTTGTAAACAATATGGCCACCATATATCAATCAGTTCTAAAGAGGTGGAGACTAATTTACACATACAGTCCTAACGCATGTTTGCTTACATGGTTTGACACAAAATTTGAATGGCGTATATAGGACTAGTAAGCTATGCAACTCACTCAAACAGGCCACTGGGGGGTGCTGTTCATGGTTTTGCACACAAAAACAACTATCTGAAAAAATAAGATCAATAGTGAACATTCCTTTTCCTCATAATTCTTTGGCTGAATAAAAATTTGCCTTTTGAACCATTTAACCACACCCACTTAAGTTCAAATAGCTGACTCTCAGGAACCGAAAGTGTGATTGAGCTGAAATTCTGAATTGTTCTACTAATCTGTAACTGTATTTTAATATCTATTAGGTTACTTCAAAAACAGGGCTGTCTTTAGCTTTTAGTAACATTTCATATCATTTCAGACACTTCATACAATCCTCACAAAACTAGATATTTTCATCTTGTCATCATTATTGTTCTATGTAACTTGGCAAGAACTGGCCAGTGGAGGTGATATTTGCTGAAGGTGTTTGTGGCTATATTCTTGGCTATATTTGTGGTTTTTGCTTTTCTTTTTGTCATCTTAGATGGAACAAGGCTTTTTGTACTTTTGTACTTTTGTACCTTGAGCAAAGGTTATGTCTGTTCCTTTCCCATTTACTGTTTCATTTGTTGTTCCATTTTGTTTCTGTTCTCCCTATTAGATCAAGCTATTTCCCTCCTGAAAAGTTCCTGCTCCTCTTGATATATAAATTTCTTCATTGCCTTCCATTGCCTCATAATTTCTTGTTTTATAGTGCTTTCTTGTCTTCTGATATCTGAGTCTTCTTTTTGTCCTGCCTTTCAGTTTCCATTGCTGTAGCTTTCTTTTGCATCAAATACTTACACTCCTTTCCAGTTTCTTCCTGCCTCTTTTACCCCATTCCCACTCACACTGAAAACCATATATTTTCAATTATTATGCAGTAACGGTGTCCTGTGGGAATGGGAGTAAAATGGCAAAGTCGAAATGTTAATCTACCCCCTGTCAACCTAGTAACATTTACAGAAATCTTTTGTCACAACTCAAAACAACAAGCAAAGAAAACATCGGTAGATACAGTGGGACCGCCGTATCTGTGGGCGATCTAACATGGATAGCTGAAAGCGCAGATAGAAGCGAACCATATATAAAGCTTGTTTTTCATGTACATACATACCTATGATAAAGTTT
>JAOTRR010000030.1:9865809-9879488 GCA_028570945.1 Gogo arcuatus
GTGTGTGTGTGTGTGTGTGTGTGTGTGTGTGTGTGTGTGTGTGTGTGTGCAGAAGAAAGAGAAAGGGAGAAGGAAAACTTACATTTTTATGCAAATAAAAAGAATCAGTGAGTGATGGGATGTATGCACATCCATGTGTGAGACAGACAGAAAGAGAAAGAATATAACTGGTTGCATTTTAATGTACAAAAAGTGTTTCTGTGTGCATGTGTGTGTGTGCATGTTTCTATAGCTTTCTGGTGACCAAATGTCCTTCACAAGGATAGGAATATCCGACAGTTTTGACCTTGAGGGAAAATTGCTTTTTTTTTCTTTTTACAAAAATTATAGTTGGATAAGCGTGTGTGTGTGTGTTTTGTGCCACACTGCATGCAACTGCAGCTCCTTCCCAATCAGAATTCAGCCCCATACTGCTCCCAGCACATAAAAATAACTTCAGAAACATCCCCCTCCTCCTCTTCCTCCTCCTCCTCGCTCCAGCACAAAGGCTTTTAAAAATCCTGCAAATCTCATCCCCACCCTTAAATACCATCCAAACCTTAATCAGGCCCTTAACAACACCCTGCTCTAGCAGGTCTCCCTCTGACTGGCCTCTCTGCCTCTCTCTCTGCCTCTCTCTCTCTCTCTCTCTCTCTCTCCTACACGCTTCCTACAAAGCCGCTCCGCTGGGATATAATGAGAGCGATGAATAGTGTTGTATGGTGGGGAAGTCAGCTGCTAAATTGGCAGTGCTGTGTCCTGAGACAGAACAGAGGGAAGGCGAAATGGTCAGTCCTCCGAGCAGCAGCGACCCCTACTGAGTGAACACCTGTTCCTGACCTGTGAGATACACAATAACATACCAGAGATGACACAACAGAGCAAAGACACTGACAGTGAGAGACCTGCTGACTGGGTGTAACCTGATTGTTTTTAATCTGTTCCTGATACAGTTCTAGTTTGGATTTCAGTCTTGATTTACACGTGTACTGTTTAAAATATGATCAACTTTATTAGTCAAATGTACATGATTTTTGTAGCGAACCTTGCACTGTAGATCTAGACACTCAATAAATTCCACAACTCTAATGCCTGAGATGCATTTCAGAACAATCGGGTTTATTTTGAATTTGTTTAACATCCAAATGTGTCCTAATTTTAGATGCAAGATCTTCCCATATAGTTCTCTGGTGAGAGGTGTTCAAAATCCAATCTTAAGCCCTCCAATCTACTCACAGTCCAGTCATGGCCACCCCAAACGGAGGTATTTAGTAGAGGGGTGGGCTGGTTAGGCGGTTGGGGTTTCAGGTGCAATCTTGGCATCACAAATGAAAAACCAATATGCGTTGAGATGAATGAAAGTCACTAGTATTTATGGAAGAAGGTGAAATCATGTCATGTGGACAATATTCAAGTTTAATTTGCAATGTACAGTATATCTAGCTCACACTGCAGATTTTGTGTAGCTACCTAGAAATTACCATGAAAAAATGGATAATTAATGGATAAAAACATTTATACTTTTTTGTCAATTTTAAGAATAAGGTTAGAATAAGGATTATCACTACAGTAATTGCAGAGATCATGTGCTTTTAATTACTTGCCTCTGACTCTGTGATCATTTGCTAAGGTTTTGCACAGGGAGTGCTGGAATTTAAAGCAGCATACATGAGGCATGACCACACCAACCTTGGCACAAATAATACAGTTCAGCCTTCAACCATTTCAAATCAAGTGAAATAAAGATATAATAACTGAGATGTTGTTACCAAAACAATCACTATTTTTTAAAATGATTCTTTTTAATGACATTGTTGAATTTATTTCAGGAAAACACAATTACCAGTATAAATATATCCTTGTTGGAAAGACATTATGCAAAATAAAAATTTTATACTATATATGATCAGCCATAACATTAAAACCACCTGCCTAATATTGTGTAGGTCCCCTTTGTACTGCCAAAACAGCTCTGACCTGTTGAGGCATGGATTCCACAAGACCTCTGAAGGTGTGCTGTGGTATCTGGTACCAAGACATTAGCAGTAGATCCTTTAAGTCCTGTAAGTTATGAGGTGGGTCCTCCATGGATCAGACTTGTTTGTCCAGCACATCCCGATGCTCAATCAGATTGAGATCTGGGGAATTTGGAGGCCAAGTCAACACCTTGAACTCTTTGTCATGTTCCTCAAACCATTCCTGAATGATTTTGCAGCAGTGGCAGGGCACATAATCCTGCTGAAAGAGGCCACTGCCATAAGGGAATACTGTTGCTATGAAGGGGTGTTCTTGGTCTGCAACAGTGTTTAGGTAGGTGGTACGTGTCAAAGTAGCATCCACATGAATTCCAGGACCTAATGTTTCCCAGCAGAACATTGCCCAGAGTATCAAAGTGCCAATCTCCTCAGCTAAGTGACGCACATCCACATACACCCAGCCATCCACATGATGTAAAAGAAAACTTGATTCTTCAGACCAGGCCACTTTCTTCCATTGCTCCAGTTCTGATGTTCACGTGCCCATTGTAGGTGGTTTCGGGGGTGGTCAGGGTTCAGCATGGACACTCTGACCAGTCTGCGGCTATGCAGCCCCATACACAGTAAGCTGTGATGAACTGTGTGCTTTGACACCTTTCTATCATAGCCAGCATTAATTTTTCCAGCAATTTGTGGTACAGTAGCTCTTCTGTGGGATCAGACCAGACGGGCTAGCCTTCGTTTCCCATGTGCATCAATAAGACTTGGGCCCCAATGACCCTGTCGCTGGTACACTGGTTGTCCTTCCTTGGACCACTTTTGATAGGTAATAACCACTGCATACCGGGAACACACCACAAGACCTGCTGTTTCGGAGATCTTCTGACCCAGTTGTCTAGCCATCACAGTTTGGTCCTCGTCAAAGTCAGTCAGATCCTTACACTCGCCCATTGTTCCTGCTTCCAACACATCAACTTTGAGAACTGACTGTTCACTTGCTGTCTAATATATCCCACCCTTTAACAGGTGCCACTGTAACGAGATAATCAATATTATTCACTTCACCTGTCAGTGGTTTTAATGTTATGACTGATCGGTATATAAAGAAGTCAAGAGCCTTTTGCATTGTGTGAACATATTGTTAAGAGTGGTTTTTTTTCCATTTGGGAAATATTTCACATCCCTATTACATCTGAGAAACCTTCTATATTGGGTATTTAATACTGAATTTGTATTTCTATAAAAAGATATTGCCTGGGCCAAATAATACATAAATCCTCCTGGGTCAAACAATACACAAATAACTATGAGGTGAACAGAATATAAGATCTAATAAATATATCACAGGCCTCATCACTATTATGTACACAAATTAAACATGGTGAATAACATTAAACAATGATCTGATCATCAACTCAGCAGTGAGTGGGCCACAGTTTCATATCTACAAGCACTCAACCCCACCGAACATGACAACACCACATTAGCCATCAACTCCGTTTAGTGACTAAACCTAATTACTCTTGTTTACATTTTCTATTCAAAAAAACGAGATGAAGAATTCAAGACAGAGCTCTATGCATATTCATCAGCCTGTCGTGTGAGTGCTTTAAAGAGCACATAAGAATGACCCTCATTACAATAAGTCAGCGTTAATAGCTCGTAGTGCTGTCACATTTGTTAATGCCCGAATCTTAATTAATGAAATGAAAGGTAATCTCCTCTCACTGCTGTTTCCTGACTGTCGCAGAATACTTGATAGCTCCCTCACTTTCCAGGATCTGTATTGCTGGGCTCATTTGCAGGACTGCTGTTGTAATTATTAAACAGTGAGATTCATATTTGTTTGGCAGCAGCATAATGGGGATGTACTGCCTACTGGGTTTAGTGTGGCAAAGTATATAATCCTAACACTGGATGTGTGGGAGTCTGAATTCTGGAAAACGGCCAAAAATGACAAACTGATGAAAAAATTAAAACAACACAGAAATGCTTTATTTGGGCTACTTTCCCACCTATCCTTGGCTGTCTGTTTGCAAAGATCCAGTTTAACAAACATAGCAGCAAATGTTTTAAAGATGTCTAAACCCTTGCTAGCTGAATGTGGTTTTCTAATGCCTTTTCAAAACAGATATACGCCTGGTCAATTTAGTTTGTTATGAGATCCTGGCTGCCAAAATGTCTGTCACATCATCAAAATAGAAAAAAATCATCGACAGCAGACAAAGTTTAAAATGTTTAAATGACTTAATAAAAAGATACTAATAAGAAGAACAAGACTTGAAGACTGAATTGATCAGTGCATATTTCCCCACTGATGTTTCTGTTACCTCAGGTTAGGAGACAGACGCTTTTGCAGATCATACTGATAATTAAAGTGTGAACTCATTTCCTATTATAAACATATAATTCTGTAAAACAGAGGTTCCCAGGTTTTTTGGGGGCAAATAACCTCAAATGGATATTACAAAATTTCTTCAACAAGCCTTGACCACCCTACATTTTATTTATTCCAGATTTATAATTTGTTCATTAAATGTTTCAGCATGTGTTCAGCATTTTTCTTGATTCTGTTGTTCAAACCAGTCAGTCATGCAATGTTTTTGAGGAACTAGTGGATGTAGACTAATGGATACATTTGTCCATCCTATTTGCTGAACTCCTATGCTAGTGTAGTATGTCAGGAGAGTGAAACAGACTAAAACAGCACATACACTCTTCATTAAAATGTGGATTGTTTGAATATGACTCCCAAACTAGTAGCACACAAAATGTGTCTTCATAGTTAGAGTGATTTTCAGGATATTAATTTGTAAAATAATTTCTAATTATTTCTAATTTCTCTTGCAATCCCAGTTCTAAATCAAGTGATCCCACATGGGGTCATGACCTCTATTTTGCAAACTCTTACTTTACAATTTGGCAGTGATTTTTTTAAAAGTACACTATATGGTCAAAAGTATGTGGACACACCTGTATGTGGGCACCTTTGATTTCAAGTGTTTCAGCCACACCCATTACTAACAAGAATGGGTGGTACTGAAAAGCTCAGTGACGTTATACATGTCACTGTCACAGGATGTCACCTTTGCCACAAGTCAGTTTATGAAATTTCTGCCCTGCTAGATCTGCCCCGGTCAACTGTAAGTGCTATTATTGTGAAATGGAATCTTCTAGGAGCAACAACAGCTCTGCCACAAAATGGAAGACCACGCAAACTCACACAGCAGGGCTGCCAAGTGCTGAAGTGTGTAGTGCATAAAAATTGCTTATCCTCTCCTACATCACTCACTACAGAACAACATCAGCACAAGAACTGTGCTTCTGGAGCTTCGTGAAACCCGTTTCCATGGCTGAACACCTGCACACAAGCCTAAGATCACTATGTGCAATGACAAGTGTGGGCTGGAGTGGTGTAAAGCATACCATCACTGGACTCTGCAGCAGTGGAAACGTGTTCTCTGGAGTGACAAAGCATGCTTCACTATCTGGCAGTCTAATGGACAAATCTGGGTTTGGCGAATGCCAGGAGAATGCTACTTACTGGCATGGATAGTGCCAACAGTAAAGTTTTGTAGAGGAGGGATAACAGTCTGAGACTGGTTTTCAGGGCTTGGGCTCCTTGATTCCAGTGAAGGATGCTGTAATGTTAATGCTACAGCATACAAAGACATTTTATACAATTGTATGCTTCCAACTTTGTCCCATATTGATGCCCATGGTTTTGGAATGAGATGACCAACAAAGTCATATACAGTAGGTATATGACCTACTGTGATATGTGATATCAGGTGTCCATACACTTTTGGACATATAGTAGATTAGGTTATAAATGTAAAGGTAGACAGGGCATCTAGTGTTGGAACTGGAATGAAATCTTTAAATGCAGTATTCTCCCTTTTCACTTTTGGGGTTAACAAGACATAACCATAAACAATATAAATACGCACAAACCTGATCTATATATTAGAACTATACAGTTTATAGTAGAAAATGTCAAAATTTCACCATGTGAAAAGTTTTCCCAGGCTGCCACACATATTAAATCATACCGCTCAGATAAAGTGAATAAGGTCACAGAGGCCTCATCTTGATGCTGTGATGAGACAAACGTCCTCTGCACTTTGTCTTTTTAAAATCATACACAAGAAGGGGTATGATTCCTTTCCCTCAAAACTGTAACATTTTTTTCCAATACTTTTTGCCCACTCCTCAGCTCAGTGTAAACTTTTATCACTGCTAATATAAGGACAAAAGTACATTTCCTGAACTGAAAAAAGGGTGCTGAGTTTTTCATGCTATTGTGAGATGAAGAAATGTTTTCACACCAATTCTGTCTGCCTCCTTTTTCCCCTTCAAAAAAAAAGCTCATATTTATTTTCACACTCAAAGCACAAGGCTGAAAGATAGCATTTTTCTCAGTACTCTCACCTCCATAACACAGGAATGTGTCTAAACTTTTCAGAATAATTCACTTCAAACTTCATTAAAATGAGTTCATTTAAGGCAAAACCTGTGCATTTAAATCACCTAAGCACTTAAGCCTCTTGACTATGCAATGAGCATAAATAAGCAGCTGTGATTTATATCTCAGGCATATAAATGTACTGTCTGAAAGCTTATCTGTGATCAGCATGCTTTTTAAAAATTGCAGTGGGTCATTCATGGAGGGAATTTCTCTTGAGAAAAAGAGAGACAGGGAGATGCATGAGTGGAAAAGACCACAAGACCGTGCTGAAGACTTAGCAGCTTCTAGAGGGTCCTTGAAAGCCTGCCTCAATCACACTCCAAAAGCGTGCTTCGAGTGTCACCTTCCTCTGGGGATGAGAGACATGCTAAAGAATGTGAGCAGCATACAGATTGGCTGCAGAAAAGCTGGGATACATACCCAGCATTCTTAAAATCAACATGAGAATCTTCTAATAAACACCCCTAGAGATGAAATTCAAAGGAGTGATGATCGCTGTGATCAGGTTTGTATTGATCATACACTACATGTGTTAAGTAATGCTGTTTTATGCGTTTGATTTTGTTGCACAGTGAATGCTGTGATGTTGTGCTTTGATGCACTGCATCCAGGAAGCTTAGCTTAGCACTTCAGTTCAGGTATTCAGTTACTATGAAAGAGAAGTGGCCAAAAGTGAGCAGAAAGCTAATTGTGATGTGTGTGGCATGCTACACTTCTTTAATTAAAGAATTATTCAGCAATGTTAGTATGTACAACTTATCCCCCTATACGGAGTTAGAAAAGAATTAATTTATGGCACATGAACTCACCAGCCACTTTATTAGGAACACCTGCACACCTACACCAAATCAGCCAATCACATGGCAGCAGTGCAATGCCAATACAGGTCAAGAGTTTTAGTTAATGTTCACATCAAACATTAGAATTGGGGGGAAAACATGTGATCTCAGTGACTGTGGCATGGTTGTTGGTGCCAGACAGCCTGCTTTGAGTATTTCAGAAATGGCTGAGCTTCTGGGAAGATGTATTCATTCACAATGTCTAGAGTTTACACAGAATGGTGCAAAAGTTGCCATGCTGTGGGCGCACACACCCTGTTTATGAGAAAGCCAGACTGGTTCAAGCTCACCAGAAGGCTATGGTAACTCAAATAACCACTCTGTACAACCGTGGTGAGCAGAAAAGCATTTCAGAACACACAAAACACTGAATCTTGAGAAAAATCTCAGAAAAAACCCCCTGAAATGCTAGGATAATGCATCCTATGAATAAATGAAAGTTTTCTCTGTGTCAGTGTGGGTTTCCTCTGGGTTGTGCAGTTTCCTCGCACTGTCCACTGTCCTGTTATTTACAAACTATGATGAAAATTAATGGAAAATGTATTCTAACATTATAACATACTGGCAATATTTACTATGGAATCCTTTTGCTCACTCCTTTTAATGTAATTTTTCATGTTTTGTTCATTATATAGAGGGTGGTATACTTCAAGTGCAAACTGAACATTCCAAAGCAAATTTCAGTTTTTCTTGCTTGAACAATGTTTTGGGGCAGAAATGCAAGCATGTTGACATTTTTTGTGCTTAATCAGTGCCAATGATGAAAAATGACCTAAATAGCAAAACCGATGGAGATTTTCCATCCATGTGAGGTTGTTTTGTTTTACTTTAAGGTTATAAAATACTCCCTCACAGCTGATCTGATCTGACTGGAAAAGGAAATAAAGACTGAGTCCATGACAGAGGCAGATGCCCCAATGACTTGCTGCCTTGCTGTCTCATATGTCAGTGTCTTAGAAGGCAGGGCTTTCATATCTATGGAGCCACTTAAGGAAACCTATCAGCAATATGTCATGATGCTGCCAAGATACATATATACTAACATTCACTCGGTTAAGATGTTTGTAAAGGAAGACACAGTACTGTTGAAGAAAATAAAATAAATATTGCATGACTACACCACACATTTCTCACAAGAAATCAACTTTTTGTACAAATGATGTAGTCAGTCATCGTCTCTATAATAATGAAATATTTGGTAGCTGGAAATATTGAAAGGAACAGCACAGTCATAAATGAATGCAAAGTCAGTAACCAGCAAAACTCTAAACAAGTCCATCTGAGATGAAAGTCACTATGAATAAATGACTGTCTAATCCTACAAGATTTATTTTATAGGCTTTTCTGACAGTAGTGTGGATGTTGAGCTGGACCTCAGCCTGGAGTTTTTGGGACAGAGTGTACTGCAACAGAAACCCAACATTCCAGCTTAATCACTTCAGAGACTCCAGACAGCTTTGCTCTTCTTTTTGAATGATGAGTCTCAGTAGAAGCTTCCTGTCTTAAAAAGCACAATCCATCTTGCTGCAACCCATGCAATATTGCATGCTTATTACACATCTGATCTGCCATTATTGAATCCATCGATTTCTGTTGCTGTAAGCCAGATGCTATCTGCTTGCCTTCGGGGAACTGACGTGGCACATACATGAATGATCCATGTCTGATGTGAGAAACCTGCAGTTAGTGTGATTATTATTATTATTGTTATTATTATTATTACTACTACTACTAAGCACTTTCTGTTCCCTACCCCTTAGCAACAGAGGAAGACCAGAAGCCACTGGAACCATCAAGGTTTGTTCCCAAGTAGAAATACTAAATTTGAAGGCAAAATATCAAGCTTCCTGTTTTCAGTAGCCCTCCCAAGTTGCAAATGATCTCAAAGCTTGGTTGTTAATATCATATCATATTGCTATGTTAATATCAGGTCATATTGCAGGTCAATATTTAGTGTTGTTGAGAAATAGCCTCTCTTCCTGTTTGGTGACCTCTCCATCAAATTAATTTGTGCACGAACCACCCTGCATATAAAGAATTCAGAGGAACAGATTTCGTTCAGGTTGGTCTCATCCAAAATTGGTGAGAGAAGAAGCAAAAACTGTTTTTGAAAATATTCAAAATGGTGGAAAACCCAATATGGCGGGAATTAACAGCATGGTATTTGTTGAAGTCAGTATTACCCAAAGAATCCAAGGAAAGTGGAATCATATTTCTATAACATTGTGTTGCGGAGTTATTATTGCAAATATATGTCCAAATTTGCCCTGTTGGTGGTACTAGAGCACTTGCAGGGCATAACACAAAATTGCTGCGTAGCTAGCAGATTACAGTTACAAATAAATATTTGTAAAAGTATTTATGATAAATCACATGAAAGAACCAAAGTACAAACACAAATGAGATTTACTAAAAGAACTAAGAAATGACCAAGATAATTTATATTTTCTTGCGTACACTTATAGAGCTATAGTGCATGCCTAATGTTCTGTGGTTTCTTATTCCAGTGAACTGAACAGGCCGCGAGAGTGTAGCTTGAATAAAACTGCAGTAATATCTTCTGACCTGGTAAGGACGCAGGCTGCTGTATTCTGAAAAGAGCTTAAGCTTCACTTAAATATACAACTGGGCAATTGTTAAGCCACACCTAGGAATAGTATCCTTATTTTTGTTATTTTTCTCAGATGCTAAGCAGTTTTAGAGAAACCTACATGGGAATCACCTTATAAACCAGCATCTAGGGTTAGACTGAGATTGCAGCGTTAGGTTCATGAGGAATAAAAAGGTTATGTTTTACTAAAATACTATAAAGATGTGGTGCATCTTTCATCACATTGCTATTCAAAGAGGTAAGCCTATCTCCCAGTGCTGCTTGGGGAAGAGAGGAGCTGATGAAGAAGTTGCGGTCATAGTGTGAATAGTGGATTTCAGTACTAAAGGCTTGTGGCAGGCTGCCAGGGCTGATCCAGAGGAATAGTGGAACAGCCAGGGGCAGCACAGCTCCAGTGATGAAAAAGAGAGCAGTTCTATGTTTACTCAAGCTGAAAGAAGGGAAAGAGGGAAGCAAAGAGCAGAGGGAAGGAAAGAAAGCAAAATAAAACTAAAGAGGGGAATAGAGAAAGGTTAAAGTGGGGGTCAGGTGAGGGTTTGACTGCAGAGAGAGACAAAGATGGAGAGATGTTAAATGAAGAGATGCAGAGACGGGGGGAGAAGCAGACAACAGGATGTAGAGCTCTCCCAGATGAGAGGAAAACAATAGAATTACGCTACAGGATTCAATTTTTTTTGTTCTCCATCAGCCATTGTAGTTTGTTTTTGTCTCTGGAATCACATCATGATATCTTCTGATATTCTATTTAGCTATTTATTCTGCACACTACTGAGCACGAAAAACAAGCAAAATGTAATCCCCATTTTGAAGAAAAGGCCCAGAGGAGAGTCAAGCACATTAGTGTGTATAGCAATATTATGGATTCAAAATGAACACCAATCCTTGTGGAGATGATAAAACCATTAGGATGTTTTCTACACACAGGAGAGAAAGCTCTTGCTGCATCTCAAATCCTCATGTAAACACCCTGAAATGATCCAGTCAAGCTCTGTGATGCACCAAACTCTCTTCTTTTATCTCATGTTGAGTTGGCAGATGTGGCCAGCTGATTGACACCCGGAGTGGAGTACAGCTTGACCAAACAGACTCGCAAGAAACAGAAAGGTCATTGTGGGTCTTGCAGATGTAAACACGAGGATAAAGATACAGCGTCTTCCTAGGCTCTTTTTTTTTTTTTGGCTTATCACCCACAATGCTTTCCGACAGCTCAGGGAGAACATTGGCTCCAGACTTGGCAGCCTGACCGAAGTGAAGTGTGGAGGAGCAGAGGAGTGAAGTGTGCTTTTCTTACTGTTTTTGCTGTAACAGTCTAATTTTACTGAGACCTTTGATAGTGTAAGAAAGTTGAGTTGGAATAGTAGGTAGAGTTAGCAAGGGCTATCCCAAGCTGTGTGGATTTTTTTTGAATATTCATTTGGATGTTATTTTAGTTTTCTTCTAACTTGTAGTAGATTTATATTTTCTCAGCATTCTTTTAGACTGATCAGCTATTTCTGATAAATGGTAAATTAATAAATAGCCGATATCTAGTGTCCTAAACAGGGAACATCTACTGGCAAACCATGGTCCGAATGTAAAACTGGCAATGTAGTTTAGCAGACAAAACTGAAAATATATCATAGCCGAGCCTTCCAATGTTCAGCTGCTGTCAGGTAAGCAGGCGACAGACGGATGTAAAAGCAGTAGAGAGTTTAATGAAGGCAAACTGGTAGACAATTCCAAATCATGATGCAAAGGCAGTATCAGTAAACAGGCAATGGTCAGGCAAGGCACAGAAAGAATGTCAGAGGCAGAGACTATAGGCAGTAATCAAAATACAAACCGCATCAATAACCAAATAATCAGCACAAACAATAAAGGCTTGGTAAGTCAGGCACGGGAACACTGAGCCTTACTCCGCAATGTCTTTGAGAACTGAGAGTCCTTAAATACACAGTGTTATGAGGCGGTGAATATGAACAGGTGATAATGATTATAATTCTGGAGACTGAGAGCAGTGCCGTGCAGGATGGTTGTTGTAGTCCGTGGCAGCCATATTTGGAGGCCGCTGTGAACTCTGAGCAGGTCCAGACGTGACAGCTGCTCCAGTGTCTAAACTTGAATATGGATTCTGTAGCCATATACAGCTCTGTTGTGATTTATCACATGCATTTATGTAAATTATGTGTTTAGCTGAAGGCAGCTCATCAGACCAGAGACGAACTATAGGCCGAGAGGCATTAAGCCAGAAAAGACTGTAATGTTTATGGTTATAATATTAAAACAGTCCATCAGTAAGCTTATTTGTCAGGAAAAGAACTTTATTATTAAAATGAAACGGCCAATGAATAAAAGTAAACATGAACAGTACTGTGTAAAAGTTTTAGACACATGCAAAGAAATGCTGTAAAGCAGTGATGGCTTCAAAATAAGGAAATGAAAAGTTTCTACATAAAAAAGAGCAGTAAACTGTGATAAAATAAACAAAGTCAATATTTTGTGTCAACTGTTTTTTTTTTAAAGTCACTGGTTCAATTTTTGTAGTTTTATAAGGAAATTAGCTCATATGTTTCACTGAATATCTTGGAGAATCTGTCACAGTTCTTCTGCAGACTTTGTCACATTTCTTATTTTTGCAGCAAAACCCAGCAGCCTTCATTATTATTATTATTTTTTTTTTTTTTTGGTATGAAAAGTGGTCTGTTATGTAATATCTTGCTTTCTTTACTGATATTTTTCTGTAACTTTTTTTTGTTGTTGGAAAAATAATGTTTGGAAATATAAAATGTTTTTGTACTGATTCCGTAACGTAGAAGTCATAAAATAAACATCTATAACAACATTTATACAAAAAAAGTGTCTGTGCTTTTTCACCGTAATATTATTATTTTCTAAAATATTAAATAATAGGCATGCAGCAATTCACTTAATTCACAATTCGATTCGATTCACGATATTGGGTTCACGATTTCAATTTCCTCATGATATTTTTATGATACCAAAAAAATGTAACGTTTATTTTCCTATTCTTTATCGACTTAAATATTCCTTTTGTTAAATAAAAAAAACCACTTTTGTTTAATTTTCTTAATAACCAACAATAATGTTTTACCCACATTTGTAAAGGTTGGAGTAAAATATAATAGCCTATTAACTAAAATATTCCTTTCATTAAAAATATAAAAAATGTTAATAGCAAATAGGCCTTTTCTTAATAAACTTTTATGAACATTTGTGAACGCTGTAGTCAGCAAAAACACAAAACAACAACCTCTTTTTCTTCTCTTTTCTTTAGCTTTCAGCAGTCTGTAAAAAGTTAGCTCTGATTTCTTGTTGAATCTATTTGTACAGTCAATTGCACAACAGTTCTTTCCCATTTTAGATGTGTTGTTGTTTTTTTTTGGAGTTGTGTTACTTCTGCCTAGGGTGAAGTCACACATATTCCTGCTATTTTACATTACTGCACCCTCTCTGCTGTCTAAACAACACAATTACAGCTAGGAAAAACAGAGATTATGCAGCCTGATAATAACTGCAATTCATTTTTATTAATTTTATTGATTCGACAGTCATAAATTTGGATTGCGGTTTATCATCACACGATATATCATTACATGCCTATTAAATAAAGTTTAAAAAATCCCCTAAAGGTTCATTCATTCAGAATCAGAAATGATTGGTTGATATAGAGTGCTATACCTGATTTTGCATTAAAAAATAGGTGCAGTTTCCCACATACAGTACCAGTCAATTAAAAGACACTTCGTGTCTAAAAGTAATGATGGATGTCGTTTCTCTTTACTTAGTTGAGCGGTTCTTGACATAAT
>JAOTRR010000030.1:9904235-9916714 GCA_028570945.1 Gogo arcuatus
AAAAGTTTACAAAACAATCGCTAAAGTGTTTGGATTCCACCAATCCACAGTCAGACAGATGGAGGACATTTAAGCTCATTTTTATCCTCCCCAGAAGTGGTCAAGCAACAACGATCACTCCAAGAGTAAGGCGTATAATAGCTTGCAAGTTCTCAAAGAAACCCAGGGTAACTTCTAAGCAACTAAAGGCCTTTCTCACATTGGCTAATTTAATGTTCATTAACTTTCACAACATTAAGTTCACAAACTTTCAAGCACCACTGTATGTTCATGGCCCTGAGTTGATTCCTCTATTGTGCCCCCTAGTGGAATAACAAAGACTAGCTCTTTCATAAATCTTATCAATTGTAAATTCATTTGGTGGGGCAGATTAGAACCTTAATTAGGCAAGAACCAATATTTCTCTCCAATATTTGACTCCCATCTCCCTAGATGGAAAGCAGAGTGTCTTTGGAAACAGTAAAAAGAATCATCATCATTACAATGATATTACCGCCACACCAAAGTGTGTTTAGCCATCTTATATATGTCAGGAAGTATTCTTGTCTGACAGAATTCAAAGCAAAACCTGTCCTTTGGTCAACCCAACCAGAAATTTGAGAGCTTTGGCTCTGAATTCTCAGCCCTAACAAGATTTGAGGTTAATTAACAGGACGGAACATGTATAATGGTGCTGCCTGCAATCCATTACTGCATCTGTGCACTCTGGAGATGGTGATAGCACTTCCTCTGAATTCTGACATGACAGTGTATAACTCCACAAAGGCACTCTGACAGGCTCCCTAATGAAGAATCCATGCCACTGCTAATCTAAGCAGAGACACACAGAAGTAAAGAGAGACAAAGAGAGAGATAAAGAGAGACAGCAAGAAAGCGAAGTAAGTCACACTACATATTTCCATTGTGCCCACCATCGAGACATTGCTAGGCATTGTAGCTTATGAAGCAGAGCTTTGTCTTCAGTTCCTATTGCTTTTTGCACTATAAGGGAAAGAAGACTGTCAGCCATTGTGCGATTGATGTCGACCAGCACAGGCAGCACCGTTTCCATCAACAAGTCACAAAAAGAGTCTTATCAATCAGCCAGAGCCAAGCTACAATGCGACTCAGTGAAACCTGAGCAGTGGTTCAACACAACCAAGTGTCCTCTGTCTTCTTTAGCAATCAATCATGAAACAGAGGCCCTTATCTACATGTCAGCTTCCCATCTACCCTTAAAATCCCATTAGGGCTTCCATTTCATTGCTAATAGGCTTTACTTACAAGGATCAGTCAAAATGTTATTAAGGCAGCATTAGTTTCCATGTCAGAGTCTTATGCATTGGGGAAAAAATGCCAAAACCATGGATGCAGCACAGAAATCACCATTCTATGCCAGTGAGTAACCTTTTTCAAGGTTCATTATGCTGTAGTCCTGTTGGAAAAGTGGCACATTTACAGCATAAAGACTGGCAGAAAGAAACTTCTTGACAGATCCTCTCAATGGTTGAAAGATTCTTACTTTGAAGATTGAGAGGGTCTGATAAAAATGTCCATGAAGTTTTTAAAATGTAAGCAGAGAAATGGTTAACCACTGAGTCATCAAAAAGCTCCATGCAAAAGAGGAAATTTACATTCATTAACCAATAATAAATGAATATGCATATAAAAGTGTGCAATTAAACTGTGGTTGACTGTAGCTTCTGCAACACTTGGAAAATTGACAGAATCTGAAAAGTCCTGTTTAATGGATTAAATTTCTTCTTTAGAGGAAATTGGTGTGTTCCTGATGTATGTGCTATTACCAAGGTTGCCAGATCTGTGCAGCAAAAGAACCTGAACTGATAAGCAATATTAAAAGACATAGCTTCCCTAAATACTTCTTTCACCAACGTTCTACAATGGTTTTGTATTATTACAAACCACTTTGCATAGCACTTAAATTGAACCTACACTTTAAGGTTTTACACCAGTTTTGTATATAACATGGCAGGTTTTTGAGCAGAATGCAAAGTAAACAGGCGCAATCAGGTTGGTACATCTGGCCATCTGTCTCGAAAGAATACCCAAAGAAAACAAATAACCTATAAAATGGCCAGGAAAAAGGCAGAGTAGTAATTAGTGTAACCTTGATTGACCTCCATAGTGATGTTCAGCAGGGCTAAAGAAAGCTTAGCCAGTTTTGCCACAGCTCAGAGAGCAGCAGCGTGACGGGCGGGAGCTTTGGACTGAGAGGTCAGTTCAAGCCCAAATCAAAATGAATGGAGCTCAGAGTGCTGCAATTACAGTGCAGAGCAAATGGCAAGGTCACATCCAGATACAGCAAAGAAAACTATTTCAATGAATATATATGAAGAAACTTTATACATGATTTTTATCAAATAATATGAATTGTCAGTATTTTCTACATTGTGTAAACCTGAGGCAAATACATTTGAAGTGTTTTAAAAATTCTTAATTGAAATTGAAATATAATTGAAAGAAAGGATTTGCACACCCTTAGGACAAAATAAATTTATAGAAACAGGATATCTGGTATGTTAGGTTTTACAGATGCACAGATTTGTATCAGTTAAAAAAAATTGGATGTTGGGATATTAATAGTCAGAAAAAATCACATTAGTTTAAACATTTGCATCTTACTTTTTGAATGTGATATAAATATTTTAATGTGTTAGCTTGTAGTTGCTTTTATAAGTGCTTCCATACTCTTTTTTGAATTCTCTAGACAGGTTTTGGCTCCTCACAATATGGGGCTCTTGTGTTGTTGCAATTCATTTTTAATGCGACATAAATAGAGGTACAATTTTTTTTTTAACCCCCATTCAAAAACCCTAGGGGATGCAAACTTTTGCTCTTAACTATATGAATGGTGTCTGCAAAGCATTTCAAATTGAGATGCCAGAAACCTCATATATAGTAAGATGCACCCTAAGACAATGGCAACTTATTTTCAGAATCACTTAGTGCTACTGTATTTATGTAGAGAATGTTGCATGTATTCACAGATATTCACAGATGTATTCATGTATTCACAGATGCAGTTAATGTGTGTAGTTCATGGCTCTTTCACAGATTGTTCTTGTTTAGAAGCATCTGAGTCAAGGTTTTTGTCTAAACCATTGCCTTAAAAAATTAATTAAAAAAAAACAGTAATAGAAAATGCTGACTAAAGTAGGGAATTAGTGTTTTTCTTTGCTGTCAAGTGTAATATGATGCAAAATAAAAGCAACAGACAATTGAAAATTGGAAATCAAAGAATATGGTCAGGACTGAAATAAACATCTCATAGGAGTCTAATATATTGCCAATATATTGAAATTGCCTCACTCGTTTCATAACAATGTTTTTTTCTTTATAGTGGAGTCTGATCTTTGGATAATACCCTACAGAAGTACTCTGATGTTGAGAATATACCATCTACTCCTACATACTCCACTGATACAGCCATTTATAGTTCTGGAACAATGTTTACATAACTATATATCCTCTATTAATTATTGTTCTCCTTTTTTGGAGCTCTTACTGCCCCATTCTGTCATGCTGACCTTGACATTCATTCATTTTAATGCATCAGCTAAATTCAGGATGGAGACTTTCTGTGCACTGTGCACTTTACAGCTACACAACCTTGCAGTTTCATGGAGGTTTCACAGAGGTTGGTGGTCCATTAGTTGGAAATCATGTCGTGCTAGGTAAAAGGTTACATGGCACACTCATGTCCTGATTATATATTTTATGGTGGACTACTGTACTAGGCCATTTAGATTGTCTATCTAACAGTTTACTGGTTCCTGCCCTCTAAACCCAATACTGACTGCAGCTGTAAAGCCACAAGCTTTTATGCCCAGGTGGCTCTGTTCACTTTAGGCATTCTGTTTCTCTCAAGGTGGCTCTACTCTTCCAAGACAATACGCATGAGATTCAGTGACATTTGACTGCAGCAAATACGAGGCATCCATGACTTACAAAACCTAAACCCTGCTATAGGAGGCAAATCCGTAGTGACCCATGCATATGGAGTGGCAGAAACGTCTCTTAAGGAATGGAGGAGAAAGTTCAAGCTTGCACTGGAAAGTCATTTTTCATATGCAAGGATCTCCAAGAAGTAAAAGGTTAGAGAAGGATATTTACCTAGAGTGTGAGGGAGGAAAGGACAACAAGTTTGGCTGAACTGGGGTTTCAACCTGATCTCATGAGTAATGTGTCCGGATTTAGACCAACAAGGGTCATATGACTGCAATCTGTTAAACTTCATAAAAATAAAGAAATAAGAAATAGAATGAAGTAGGGGTGTAATGAAATGACACTATCTGTATCTGATTAGTGCACCAAATAGCTGTTTCTATATTCAGATTTAATGCAGAAGTGGGCATGGTCATGGTCTAGACCAGAACTCCTGAACTTTTACAGTTCCTCAGCTACATCAATTGAGTTCATAATGGATCTCAATCAGATGCCCTGTGGACCTTTCTGGCAAGATTTCTCTCTAATAAACAATGTCTTCCCCAAACTAGGGAGCTATTTTTTATAGTTGACAATGTTTTTTTTTTTTTTTACCAGATTTACTTAAGTTTTGCTAAGGTTTGTTACATTCCAGGAAAAATGTGAAGTTCACTAGACATGCTATCAGAATCTGCTAGGAAGCTGGGACATGCTTCTAGTGCTGGTGCTAGTCAAAATAGGGTCCTTTAACCCCCATTTCATTATTAATACACCTATTATTTTCCAGTAAGATTTTCATTTAATAGTAATTGAGAACATTCATTTAAGAATGACAAAACAACATAGGCAATTAATGTATAAGGTTTTGTTTTTTTTTTGTTTTGTTTTTAAATTACTTCAATTGTTATTTTTGGAGACTCAAGTGATGATATGCGGGCCTATGCCCTGATCGAGTGGGGTATATGGAGCGGCTCTATAAATAAAAGCATATTTCTTTTGTGAATTTCGAGCTAGTTTGAGATGCCAATGATCCTGACTCTTGCGCTGCTGCTGCTGCTGCTGCTGCTGAGGATGGCCCTACATGGATAGCCTGAAGATTGCTATGAGATTGCTGTGGATGGTACCACACAGATACCATAAAATTAGCCATGGACAGCCTCACTTGGATATCTTTAAGCTAGCTTAAAGATTGCATTTAATGCAAGCAATTTATGCTCAAGTGTGAATCATTATTCAGTGGATACCATCTCTTGGATACTATAGAATTAAAGCAAAAAACACTAATGAAATCAAAGCTGACTCTGATGTTTATACTGAAGATCCTTTCAACATACTTAACACTGTTAAACTTTATCATACACAGTTGATGACGGATAAACAATGACTCATAATCACACTATATCTTGTTTCACTCAGATGAGGATGGATTCCCTTTTAAGTCTGGTTCCTCTCAAGGTTTCTTAATCATGTTGTTTCAGGGAGTTTTCCTTGCCACCATCACCTCTGGCTAGCTCATTAGGGACAAATTTAAAACCATATCCAAATTTCTGTAAAGCTGTATGTTATTAAAGCACTATATAAATAAAATAGAAATAAATGTGTTTAGGTTGGGCTACTTTTTTCCATAGGAAAAAAAATAGTGTGCCTCTTATTCATATCTGTATTTTTTTAGAATAGATTATCTGTCCATTCTAAATAATGTATTCATACTCTGTTACATCATTAGTATGAACATTAACCCTGCCTCTTACTGTAACCTTGAAATTATTACAAATGTACGTGTGAGATGCAATCATAATTAATCACAATTTCTGCTTGCATGTTTGAGTATAGTATAGTCTATCCCAGCAAAGGCACAGCAGGGACCAAGAACTAAAGCTAGTTTTACAGTTATAATCCCTACCTCTTTGATTAACTTATCTTATTTAGAAAGCTGCATGCATTCAGAAGGCTTATGCTTACTTTTTTTTTTTTTTTTCATCTTTCCCTGAGGAGACATCCAGTAAAAGCATTGTTCAGCAGTGCAGAACTGTTGCCAAAAGCTGAGATTCAGATTCAAGTGCCAGCTGTTTTATATGCCCTCCATGACTGGGGATGTCTGAAGATATAATTGCTTCCTTCCTCATTAGAGGGACGGACAACATGGTAACACCATTCTCCATTGGTATGCAGTGTACCGGCGTAAAAAGGGTCAAATGGCAAACACAGCACTCAGTAGTCTTCTCTGAGTGCACTTGTGGTTTTGTTTTTTTCTTTGAGTGCACTGACCCAGTGAGAACTCATGGTCATGTAGGTTCAAACATTACCAGGCATTAAACTTGTAAATTTGTAGTATTACAAACAACATGGCCACAGCAATCTTCTGGGTAAATGTTAATTGCACCTTCAACTGTTAAAAATGTCAACACTCCTGCAAAGTTTACACAAATACCTTACAAAACCTGTGATTAAGCGTTGAAGAGCGGTGAGCATAAGGGCAGCATCTGTTCCACACCTATGCTGCACTTCTACACACACACACACACACACACACACACACACACACACACACACACAGAGCTAAGTGAATGTGAAAATTATACACAGCTAAACCAAAAGAAGCACTAATGAAGGGCACAGAAGGGCACAATTAGCAAGTCACTAGTTGAGAAAGAGGTCCTTCTACAACAAACAAAAGTCAGGAAAACATTTCTACCGAATGAGAGTAAATCTTTTGGAAAAAGAGAGAGGGAAAGAAAAAAAAAACCTCCAAACCAAGGCACTCCTTAGGTTAAAATGTTTAGTATATTAGCATGCCCTAGCTGGCCTGTTAAAAAAGGCCTGTTCCTTCTCCAGGGCAAAGTGGAAATGAACTGAAAAAGGCTGAGAAAGATATATACACATGCATGCTACCCAAGATTTACAAGAATCTGGAACATCCTGAGGGCCAACAAATTATCTCTGGTACACTAACGGGTCTCTGCCTGAGCCCAGTCCTCAATTTGTGAACTTTTCCACAAAACCTCTTGTGAAAGATCTCCCCTCTTTTCTTGAAGATACGGATAAACTGTGCAAACTTATGGACATTAGGTCTGTTTCGGACTGTTATATGGTGTCTCTAGATGTGCCCTCTTTATATACCAACATATGTAGATCACTCTGAAGGCCTGCTAGCCCTACAACACTATCTGTTACTAAGGTCTGATATTTCACCATACCATTTCCTATTCTCCCTCACAGAATGAACTTTACACAATAAGGTGTTTCTTTTTCAGGACTCCTTCTATAGGTCGCACAAGGGTACAGCAATGGGTGCCAACTTTGTGCCTAATTACGCTAACCTCTTTTTGGGAAAAAGCGTATATCTATAATCAATTAAAGAACCATTTTGTGGAAAGATCAGGTTTTGGGCCTGTTACTTTGACGACATGCTTATGATTTGATCTGGCAATGAATATGAGCTATTAGAATTCTATATCAACACCATCAGCCCAAATAAAAAATTATCAACTGATTACTCAAAAACATTTATAAATTTCCTGGACTGACCCATTATTATAGATGAGAAAAGTCTTTTTCATACTACAATATACCACTAAAGCACAGACAGGAACACTTTGCTGAGGACTGACAGTTTTCATCCAAAGGGACTAAAAATAACATCTCTGACTTTGCGAAGCAACCTCAAGAAATGAAATCCAGATTTTGTGAACTGAGCTTTCCACCAGCTTTAATTGAGGGTGCAATAGCCCTGGCATGTTCACTAACATGCTCGGACCTCTTAAAGAAAAAGACCTGTGCCGCTAAAAATAGCTTGAGACCATGCTTTATAGCACAATATAGTCGCTGTGCTCTTAAAATTAAACAAATTATTAAATCCAACTGGAACATAACGCACAGTGAGCCAATATTAAAAGAAATCGTCCCTGATCCACTTATGATAGTCTTCAGAAAGGCACCATCCATAAGAGACAGACTTGTAAGAAGCTACCTACCAGATTCTAAACCAAGAAGATGGCTGAACAAAGAGTTTTTGGGGACTTTTAAGTGTCGTACATGCAACTATTGTGAGAGTATCATTCAGAGCAGGACATTTCGTGACATAAGAACACAGAGAATATAAAACCAATGGCTTTATTCGTTGTAACTATGAGTTTGTTGTGTATCGCCTATTGTGTCCTTGTTGGTGCTTCTATGTGGGTAGGACGAAAAGAAAGTCAAAAGGGTGTTTTGCTGAACACAAATATGCATCTGTGTTAATAATGAAGACTACCCCATGGCTAAGCACTAGCCACACCACAGCAACCCTTTGTCCTTAAAGATTCAGGCATTGAAATGATTTTTTTTTTTTAAGTCTATGTGTGGGGGTGATAGACTGAAGTCATTTTGAATCTGGAAATCGAAAGCCTTGGAATATCCAGATCTTAATGAGGAAATAGATTATAGCTTCTTTTTTTTTTTTTGTCATGGCTGTGTGGTTCATTCTATCCATGTTTCTGTATGTGTGTAAACCAATGTCATCTGTTCTTTAATACTAAAAGGTTTGATATTCTGTGTGTTTATGATTTGGAGGCTATGTTGCACTTCTTGCATGTGCGGTATATTGCTGTTGTTTGGGATTGGGAATATAATTGAGAGATATCTCTTCATATGCAATCAATCAATTGGTTTGAATGGCTAGCCAGTGGAATGGTTTTGGAGGTGGAGTTAGTATTGTTCATTTGCACTATGTCCTGAAGATGGCACGAGCCGCTATGTGTGGGCAGTTTTTTAACATTCCAGCTAGGACATGTCAATATAATAGACATTTTAACCAAGGAGTGCCTTGGTTTGGAGGGTTTTACATTCTCTCCTTTTTTTTCCTTTTTTTTTTTTCATTGAATTTTTTTCCCTTGACACCAAAGAGCACTTGATTCAAACAACATTTGATTTGGAATAATGATTTTCTTTAAATATAAAGCATATCTACAACTATCATTTTAAAAGAGTAAATTTGTTTTGATTTCACACACATTTTAATAAAACTTACAAATCATCTGTAACTTTTTTATACATCATCTCACATGATTTTTTATAAATCCTTACACATTTCTGATAAAAATGCAGCTGAGAAGTCACGTTGTTAAAACACACAAATACTGTTAGTTATAACACTACATATTGTACAATAATTCAGATTTTCCCAAATTTTGTCAGTTTCAAAATCCACTATTGCAAGAACTCTGGTAATTATCAGGATATGTATTTTATCCCAAAACCTTGCCATTGCCAAGAGGTTAAGACCTTTCTGAGACACAACTTTATCACATATTGCATTTTATGTCCATATCATGCAGTGATAATAATTCTTGTAAGATCAATGCCATTATGAGTTCTAATAAGTACCAGGATATTTCATCCCAAAACCTGTTTGTGTCTACCAGAAGATTAGGAATTGTCTCTAGATGGGTCTTTCAATAAGATAATAACCCCAAACATCCATCCAACTCAACACAGAAATAGCTTCAGGAATGCAAAGTTAATGTTTTTCACTGAACATCTTGATCGTCAGGTCTGAACTCTATTGAAAACCTGTGATTTTAGGAGTATACAAGGTCTGTCTACAATTGTCTCTAACCTTGTTAGACATTAGGGGCCTTATTCAGAGTTGGTGACTGAAGTCCAAAAGTTACATCAGCATTTATGCAGGAAAATTTACTTGTATGATTTCCTTGGCTTCCCATTCATTCATTTATCCATCCATCCATCCATCCATCCATCTTCAGTAACTGCTTTACCCTGATCAGTATCTGGACTCTATCTCAGGAAAACTTCATGCTTCCTCCCAAGTTTTTCAAAGGTGGGAGGAATCCCAAGAACCTGGAGGAAACCAGGTAGGAAGAACATGTACAAACTCAAGATCGAAACAGCTCGGGTTACCCTAAAGAGCTGACTGGTTCAGTACAGCAGGAAAAGTGTATGAATAATACATCATACATCTCCACAGCATGTAATAAACACCAAGTCAATTATATTTGCAGTACCATAATTACAAGGGGAAGCTTTCTTTTCTGATATGATCAGAAAGGAATGATGTGAGCTCCATATTCAGAAATCAGTAAATTTTTTACTTCTAATATATTATGTATATATGGGGGTTTCTTTAACTAATCCCATCTCCAGAATTTTTCAGACAGTGAGGGTTACTCTTCAGAGGGTTATTCTTCAGGGATAGTTGCTAGTCTGTTGCTTAAAGATATATAGAAATTGGGCTAGCTTCCAAATTGGTAAGAGTTATATGCTGGTATATTTAAACATGTGTCATATTGTAATTTTGCTGGAAATGTAGAGGTATACAGCCTATAAAATAGGTGCAGTTCTTTATAAACATCATCGCTGCATGCTAATGTGATCTCTTCCATTCAACAAGTACAATAACACTGATTCATCTTTGTGTTTTGGTTTCCAAAACTACTTGAAAAACCATAACATGAAGATGATAGCTTGTTAAATGAAAATAAGATAATGACACGTCTTTCTGTGTAGAAAATGTATACATTATTGTCTAAATTATACATTTCATATAATAAGAATGTAACAGGTTTGTCAGCAGCTCTTGTGCCAGATTAAAGAAAGTGGATTAATTAGTCATGGGTTACAGCATGCCTAATGGAATGAGAAAAGCTCACGTTTAAGATTAATCATGGCAAGCCACAACATCTTGCAGAATAAGAGCTGCCATCAAATTCAGTTCTATGTCTATGCATGTTTTTCACACCCAATCTCAGCAAGATTGGCAGACCCAACAGTCTGATTTCTGAAAATTCATTTATTTTTTTATTCCTAAAATTCCAACCTTGATGACTTATTCATAATTTTGACTCAATTTTGAAATCATATAGTGTGAACACCCTCAAACTCCACACACAAAATTTATACTTTGAGGTGGAAAGTCAGACCTAACTGATCAGCCTCTGATAAAAAAAAAATAATCAATGAAAGGGTGACAGTATGCCATTACCACCCCAAAGCTGATTATTTTCTAATAACAGGCCATCCCAAAGTGTTTATGCTATCATACTTTTTAACATTATAGTTATATTTAATGTTGTGAAGCATTCACAAGACAAGGTACTTCTTGTTATTACTTATGGTATATGTAAATCAGGAAGTGCCAAAATCCTCTGTCCTGAAGAATTTCCTATAACAAAGTTACAAAGTGCTGACGATGAAGACTCCTTTCAGAAACGTTAAACAAACATCACCTTACAGAAAGCTTCAGCATTAAAAACTGCTCTCATTTTTAAATAACAACTTCTTTAACAAAATCTGTTTATGATTTTTAAATTATGCAGTACGTCTGTAATACAAGTCCCTGTGAATGAGCTGTTGCTATAAAAAGATATTAGAACAAGTTCATTAGTATAAACCTGTCATTATAATTACAGCTAGAACTACTGTCAGAACTGCTGTTACAGAAAATGAGTCAACATCTTCTGACCAATCAGATTCAAGAATTCAACAGTATTTCAGAACAGTTGAATTATTCAACTGAATAATAAGGCTGAGAGTTCAAGCTTGAAGGGATAAACAAGCATCATGAAGAGCATTAACTTGGATGCTTATCAAATGCTCAGACGTACTAATCTGATTGCTAAAGGTAGTAAAATATGGCATTAATTAAAAACAAAACAAAACAAACAAACAAAAAAAACATAGTCAGTTATTAAAATAATTTTAAGAGTTTGGTTTCCCAAAGCCCTGCAATAGATTGGCAACCTGCACAGGGTGTAACCTCTTGCTCAAAGTCAGCTGGGATTGGCTAAAGCTTCCCCCATGACTCTGACAGATAAGTGGTATAGATAATGGATGGATGGACGGATGGATGGATGGTTTCCCAAATGTTTGATGGCCATTTTTTTTTACCCAATGTCAAGGAACTACTTGGTCATTTTTTGTGTTTTCTTTCTTTCTTTCTTGTCTTGTTAATAATGAAGAACCTTTTTTAATTGCTGGTGTTGAGCTTTAGCTCACAGGTTCTCAGATGATAGAGAATGACTGTGTATAGTATTTGAACACTGGATGGCTAACCCACATGAAGGAGCTAAGTGCCCAGCTTTGTTTTATTCTTTATTTTCCCCCCATTCGCTTATGTTTAAATGTCTAGTTGATTGTGTTTTCACTTTAGTCTAGTTTAGTTTGGTTTTCCTTGTGTTGTGCCTTGTATAGTTCACCACTGGAGCCATTTCCCAAACATTTATTTTCAAAGGAATGAAAGGAAAATGAATAATACCCAACATTGTCATATGTGGCTTCTGTGGATCCACTGTTTTATGCATAGCATCATGTTTTAGCTCTTTGAGGTTGTAACATGTGCTATTCATAGACTTCACTCAGCATGAAGTTTCATAATTTCTGATGAGCGGTGCAAGTTTAATGTTGGGAAAAAAACCCTGAGGGTTTAAGAATACAGTAAAATATTTGTGTGCGAACTGTTCAAGTTCAACTTTTAGAAGGCAAACCTACCCCCCTTTCTACTAAATGGTTGATTGATTGATTGATTGATTGATTGATTGATTGATTGATTGATTGATTGA
>JAOTRR010000030.1:9970621-9982692 GCA_028570945.1 Gogo arcuatus
AATTTTCTCATGCATTTGTTGACAAACTGGAGATCCTCGGCCCATCTTTGCTCCTTAAAGACTAGGCCTTTCCTGGATACTGGTTCTGTACCAAATCATGATTACAATCACCTGTTGACATGACCTGGTTCAAATCATATCATTATTTAATTGTTTTACCTCATTACTAACCCTAAACTGCTCCTATCCCAACTTTTTTTGGAATGTGTTGCAGGCCTGAAAAGCATGAATGGATATATATTAACAAATGAAATTAAGTTGATCAGACAAAACATAAAATATCTTGGGTTCATACTGTCTGCAATGAAATATACAAGTCAAAGTAAATTTAGAAATCACTGGCTTTTTTTTTTTTTTTGCATTTTCCATACCCTGCCAACTCTCTGATTTGGGGTTGTATTTTTCAGATAAAATAAATAGTGTGGTTGTATTGTTTGTGATAGGAAAACACCTCCTCTGCATATCCTGCAAGTGCTACTTCGTGCTGTAATTTGCTCCAACTTGTTCCATATCTTAAACATGAAAGGCCAGTTCTGATGCTGTACAATTTACTATGTACATGGACGTCTTTTCTAGCTATGTGGTTTACAAATAACATTTATAATTTCTTGCATTTGGTTGATTCTTTGATTGATTTGCATTTTGCTTTCAGATCCTACATAAAAACTAATTGATTTATTTTATTTTATTTTATTTTTTAACTGGTGGGTAAACATAGCACCCCTTTGTAGTGGTTCTGGTCTTTCTTGCACTTTGAAGGTTAGACATTTAATCCTGAGAGAGGCAGTATTGTTTCTTCACTTTGGTTTCTTTTCCTTTATCTATTCCTATCTATAATCAGTGCTAATCCCTATATAAAAGGCTAGATGCATGAATCACCAAGCAGGTCTACATGCAAATAAACTTTTGCACATAAAATACTGTTCTATTCTAAAATACATTTCCTGACCTTGAGACGACTTCATGTTCACTGTTTGGTGTTGATAGTGGGGTCAGAGCTGTCTCTCTTAATTTCAATCTCACTGTGCTGAGCCTGGAGTTTCCTCTTTCTACAAGACTAAATATCTCTGGTCCCTTTTTAGAGAGGTTATTTGTGCTCTTTCCTTTTCAATATTAATATACTGCTGCTTTTTTGAAGCTATTCTGTTTTTCTGCTGCATTTTATTTCTGTTGCACTTTGCCAAAATTGGTGTCATTAGTGTCACTAATTGTTACTGGTGAGAAAATGGCAGTTTTTCCAAGATGGACTGTGCAGTCTCTGAAATTACTCTTTATTAACACACAAATATCAACACAATTTGTGAATTAATCATTTACTTGGAAAAAAAATCTGTTTACCATCAGATGATAAATTCAGTGTTGCCAACTGTTTTCAGGAGAAATTCAAGCTCAGAAATCTCTAGAATATAGATAGAAGCATTAGCAGATGATGTAATAAATTAATCTGCATATTGATTGAAACAATTACCATTTGCATATCAAAACATTCTGCATAAAGAAGTAAGAATTTCTGAAGGCACTTCTACAACTAACTATTTGCATATTTACAAAGTACTATAATTTCTATCAAGAATGCAGTCAAAAAGCATCAGTGGCAGTAAGTAGAAAGAAAACAGACATGAAGGAAAGGGTTTCAAGTGAAATAACTTGCTTTTATTATTTGTAAGTATAGTCAAGAAGAGAGTTTAAAATGGAGGCAAAAACAGTGTGCAGGTGGGACAAACAATGGTCACCAGTGATTTGTCATTGGGAAACGATAGTGATCAGTGATTAGTCTTTGTGAAACAACGGTGATCAGTGATTGGTTGTTGGCAACAAATGATCAATGATTGGTCAATGGGAAACAATGGTGATCAATATTTTGGTCTTTGGGAACAATGGTGATCAGTGATTGGTCACCTGGAACATTGGCTTGTGCAAGTGCAACTCAATCAATTTACATACTGGTGGTGAGTCAAGCGAACCTGCTCTCTCAACTCATATACAGTATGAACTGGAGAGCTGTGTCAAGATCAGGACAGTTGCTAATGTCTACTCAAAAAGTCACAAGATTTTTTGCTAGGCTCTTTTATGAAATAAAGATATTGCCAAATCTAGTGACAAAGTAGCTAAGTTGGCAACACTAGGTAAATTGACTAACACCAATGACAATCAGAAAAACCACACTTGGCTCAGCATGAGCGGTTGCTCTTGTCCATGCACACGGAGCGCGTTGCGTGCGCTGTAAGGACCTATTAGGATTGGAATCACTTATTGCTGTTTTGAGCGCAATCAGCACGCTCATATAAGGACTCTGCAAACACTAGACTTCACGAAATATTCATCTCTCACAACTCACGTTGTCACAGGTTACCGAACCTTATTCTATGTTTTATGTTACTCTGGTTTATGACTCTGCTTTCTATTTCATTTATTTTCGTGACTCTGTCTTTGCCTCACGTTTGTATACGCACACCTGTAATAAACACCTTCGTGCATTTACATCCGTCTGCACCCCTGTTTATATGACACACAATTTAAAAAATAGCGATAGTCCCTGTTCTTTAAGAATGCTGACCCAAGTGGAACTTCTGAGGGACTTTGTAAGATTAAAAAAAGTATTTTTAATACAACACTGATGACATGAGCATGAGGGGCTTTTCCTTTTTAAAAGTGAAAAAAACCCACAAACTTCAGACATACGGTGCCAAACTTTTTTTTTTTTTTTTTAATCATTCAAGAGCATACTAATTAACACTAAAGTGTGTGTGATCAAAGCTGCAAATCTGGGGGACAGGTTTGCCACCATTTCCATAGGCTCACCTGTTATGCCATGGATATAGACATAAGTAGGTTCTAATAACTGCTGTTGAGTGTTGATAAATCTAAAGATTTAAACCAATAATCTGAGTGACAGTAGCCTTTACAGTTAAGGTTAGATTCAGTGCAGCCATAGAGAACTACACAGTCATTAAACAATATTTCAGGCTCTATGACACTTCATCACATGCATTTGATTAATGACTGAACAATAACAGCACTTTGGAGGTGAGAGCAGACAAAAGAGAAGTCGCTGAAATAGAGACAGATTGCTAAGTGGGTGAAGAGTGGAGTTGCTCTGTGTAATGTGGGGATTATGTGTACTGTCTTGTTTCCTCACGTAAAAGTACTCCATAGCACTATGATGGCATACCAGCTCAATCATTATACCATGCACTACTAAGTAATCTGTGCAATAAGATAAATTGCACAAACAAGCCATGTGCATGATTTACATAGAATAATAACCTGAATGACACGATGTGCAAAGTATGGGGAGGAAACAATATGTAAATTAGTTTTGTGCATGTGCTGTTCCTGATATTATACTGTGAATTCACATCTATAAAAGACTTCCAGAATACAATCAAAACTACAACAGCAATGTACTTCAACTTCTACAAGTATAATACTGGCTTTTCGGTTTTACTAATTTGCACAGACAATTGCCATTCCTGATGGGACTCATGCTTACTAAATTGCATAAATTCATAATGTGCATACACACCACCCTCTTTTTGCACACCACCTTCTGTTTTGCACATTTTTATACATGCCAACCTTTCATAAATCAGGGCACATACAGTTTGTTATGCTAATAAAGAATTTTGAATTAGCTTGTGGTAGCTAAGCAAACCATGGTAGTTAGCTAGTTAACTACATAAATAAAAGGCTAAAGTGCTTGACCATGAATGCTAGCTAGTGTTCTAATGATCTAACCATAATAGCCAGCCAGTAAACTTTCTAAATTGTTAAATATTTAACCATAACTTGCAGGTTAATATCTTCTCTAGGGATCAGGAGAAATTTATGCTTCCACACGGAGGTTGTAAATTTAAATAAATTATGTTATATTGGCAATAAAACTCATACTTAAGTCATGTGAAAAGTGAGTACTTTCATCTCATATCTATTATAATAGCACTTATGTACTGTATCATATATGGTTCCATTTGAATATACAGTATTTGTAGTGCTTGAAATCTGCTTTCCTACAACACCCAAAACAAGACTCATTTAGCTCAGAAACTTTCTGAACTCTTAGAAAAACATAATGAAGCACTGTTGATTCAACATTGCCAAGTCTACTGTTTACCCAGAGGAGTCTGTGAAGGAAGACACAGAGATATTATAGAAGCAGCAATAATATTTTCTTGCAGTGAATTATCACACTGGGACAAACTGTACATTCTTCCCAGCTAGAAAGGTCATTCTGACCCTTGTTCCCTGCATACAGTTAAGCTCACTATTATTAAAGAAACTCTGTGTAGTCTATCTCTGTGGCATTTTCAGATGCCCCCCCCCCTATCAGCACACCCTGTCCACCAAAATATACCCAGCACTCTTCAATTCTAGCTCCTTTGTGGTCTCATAAAATTCAGACAAGCTCTGGTTTTGCACTTCAGAGGAAAGGTAACAAAATGACTACCACAGGCTATACTGTCAAAACTCTTTAATACTAATACCATTAAACAGCCAGAGGCCAGATGGTGAATACCACAATCACACCCAAGGAAGCATGAAGAAAAAGGGATAAGGCAAAGCCAATGGTGCGCAATCTGTGGAGGAGGTCATTATGAAAAATTAAAATCATTTTGCTTTGGGCTTTGACTTCAATATAAGGAAATATTAAAACTAGATCTGACATTGAATGACCTGTGTCACTGGAAATGCTTTCATTTTAAAAATGTGGCATCGCTGTACATGGTTGAGGGCCATATTCAGAGTTGGGAACTCCAAAAGTTCTGTCAATATTTACGTGTATTCAAAGCCAGGTTACATTAAATAGATATTCAGGGTTTCCTATTCAGATTATGGAAATGACCCATGTACAGTTCATACCTCGGAGGATGAAAGATTTTCTTGTTTAGAAGCATCTGAGACTGGGCTTTTTCAGTAGCGTCAACACTACCACCTTTAAACACAAGCTCTTCAGGATAGATAAATCAAGGATATGCACTGCTGACTGAAGAAGGGTTTTATTTTTCTTTGCTGTCAAATTTAATACAATGTAAAACAAAAGCAACAGACAATTTCAAAATGAAAAATAAACCAGACTACTAAGATAAATAAGAATATGATATGTAAATGATATGATAGCAAGCACTGAAATAACCATCTAATAGGAAGCTAGTACATTGCCAAGATATTGCCATCTTGTATATAATTTTATCCATAAATAATTTGGTCAAGATAAGGAATGGCTTCGATTAAGATGCTATCTCCCTCACTGTTTTCCATGTAGCAAGTCCTTTTTGTGAACTTTAATCAAATCTATTGATTAATTAATGAATAGTGTCATAGTTACGTGTTTGTTATTGATCTCAAATGGTTTGCCGTAGTTTAAGTGTATTTACAGTCCAATACATACATTTCCACGTGACATATTGTGTTTACATCAAACTGTCAGTCAGTGGCTCTGGACTTAATACTGCTCCTCACTCAAACCGATATTGTGCAAAAAATTCTGAGGACAGAATCAGCTGTAACTGAGGAACACCACTGTTTTAGGCAAAATCTTGCACATCTATCTGAATAACCTGTAGTTATGTCTGAGGTCTGAATACAAATGTGTGCAATTTCGATATTAAGTCTTCACTGTGAGCACTGAACTCTACTCTAAATACAGCCCTAAATGACAATGTGAAATTGCTATTCATGTAGCCTGTGTAATGTAGAGGTTACACTATATCACATTCGTGAGTTAATAATGCTAAATACAGACAGTATTAAAGGAAATATATAATGTTGTAGCATTGAAACTGCCTGCTGTAATTATTACAGGTCTACTTCAACTTTTATCTTATTGAATATCAAATGTTCTACGTATCAGATTTAAGCTACTGAAATACTGCCACAACACAGTAGGAAGTTACATCCAGCATCCCTCAACCATGACAGTGTTTATATGGTTTGGACTGGAATGCTAGCCTGATTGCCATTCACCAATAGATTTTTCTGAACAAAGCGTCTCTTTGTTTCATCACGCATTGTTATTTCATGGTCTGCCTCAAGCATCTGGTGAGCCACCACAATGCAATTGAATCAGCAGCACAGACGGCAAGCTGAGCTCTCAATATAGCGTATAATGGCATGTGCTAAAGCAACCAATGCAGTAAGCTCAATCTTAAAATGTTAGGCAGGAATTTGTTTGTTCAAGCCAGCAATTGAACAGTTGCTATATTGTAAGCATCAATAACATGACTGGAGGAGCTAAACCTGTTCATGCAGAGGGTGCAAGAGGAAAGATCATTTCCTCAGTAAGCTTTAATGTTCATATTCAGCACAAAAATAAAATGGCACATGAGGCATGGTTGTGAGAATCTGTTAAAGTTGGGGAAAAAAGTCCCTTTTTGCAGCTCAATAAACTCTGAACTTCCTTACACACCCAAATGGCAGAGAAGACGACAGCAGCTGCGTCTTATTATTCAAGTAGGCTTTCATTAATTGTGATTCAAAAGCATCAGCCAGATTCGCATCACTTGTACTGAATTACACGGAGGTAATTAGGACAAAATACAAGTAATCTAGAAATAGATTCACAAAAAAATTATTGGTTATCTTTCCACTAAGCTCTCTCCAAATAAAAGCTCCTTCCTCAAACCTACTCACAAAACTGCTGAAAGGAGCTTTTACTAAAGTGTAGCAAGAATACAGAGAACACACTTAACCACATTACTACAGATAACAAAATGTTTAATGAATTAATTTTGTCAGTGATTGACTCAAACTGCTAGGTCTGCATGGAAAATAAGTGTAATAATGTTTCCATACTAAATTAAAATAATAAAAATGAAGCTCTTGGTTATTTTATATAAGAAAGCAAACTGGGAAGCTGATTGCAGTTTGCCTGTACTACAACAGCACTGTGGTCCTAGTTATAGGTGGATGGTGCAGTTAATTAGCTTTAAGATTGTTTCTGAGTACAGACTGTGATATGATATCATGTCACTTCACACATCAGCTCACTGACACCATGACAGTTCATTAGACTTCTGAATGTCTTCTAATATCCTGCAGTTAATTGAAGAACATTCGCTACCTGTTTCGCTCCTGGACCCCAGAAACCAGCACAACTCAAGCTATCATATGCTCAAACTTCATTATGCTTAGAGAGAGTGAGCTCCAAGTGGCAGAGACATGAGCAGCCTGGGGGGCCAAGTTCTATTGTAATTATAACTCCTAGCACAGGCAGCCTGGGGAAGGTGGGCACATTTTAGAATTAGTGATGTGTCAACCTTGCAAAGCTGGGAAATTAAAAAAAGGGGGGGGGGGGAAACTGTTTTGGTGCATATTCTGTTAAGTGCTGCCAGTTTTCCACTGCAAGAGCATTTCTGTCACTTCAGAGAAACATGGCAGCTGCAAATTGACACATGTAAAAAAACAAACAAACAAAAGTGTCACAAGGAAATGAAAAGGAATAACAAGCCAGCTGATCAGCAGGCACAGAAATGTCAACAGCAGTTTTGCTTTTGTTCCTGTCTCTTCAGATACAGATCCAAAATAAAAATCACACTGAATAGTACTTGCTATTGATTGATGGGATTGTATTTATGCATAATTTAACATTTGGTTTCAAACCTGTCTAATGATTTCTAATGCACTGGAGGGTAAAGGGCTTGAAAAAATCATAATGGCCATACAAGCTTTGATCAAGTCTTCAGTATATCATGGTATCTGCTTACAACTTTGCATTTGAAAGGAGAAAAGCATCATCTGGCATAACAGTTCATCTGCAGGACAAGTATTAAATTATTTGGTTAAAAAAAATGCTAAAAGGATCTCATACTATATAAGGAGCCTAACCTATCATAAGCTAAAAAAAAACCTGACGTCAGTTTTAGAGACAATAAATCAATAAATGAATAAATAACGAAAGAAAGAAAGCTCTGTCATGTTACTGCAGTGCAAGGAAGGAAATAAATGAGAAATAGAGGAATGGATGAATGTGTTAGAGCATGAATAAATGAACAGATGCATGCATGCTCGACTCTAAAAAGTACTGCAGTTGTAGGTTATAGCAGAAGTCAGGATGCAACTCCACTGGGAGACGTTTGCAGCACAGGAGCGCGCGCGCACCGCCCCAGCGTCCAAAACATGACTTGTCCCACATCCTCACCAGCACAGCGGAAATGAAGTCCCTCAGCAGTGAGCGTTTGGTGAAGCAGTTTCATTTCTTCCGTGCAAATTTTTTGAACTAGTGGTGCGAGGATTTGGAGAGGCAAGCGCGTGCTACCTTTAACAAAACGGAGCATCATCCGTATCCTGGAAAATGCGAAATCTTACAGTAGCACACTGGAGGAGTAATAATGAAATCGTCTCCAAAACACACCTCTAAGCTTTTTTTTTTTGGCACCGCGGGACACGTTAGTGTCTGGTGGAAACGGCAATAAATTGCAACTGCAGTATGAAAGAGCGCGCGCGGAAATGTTTGGCTGAATTGGTTGAACTCGCACAATTAGTGAGTAACACAGTGAGTGATATTAACATTCACAGCGCGTGCGGTTAACAGACAGCACAAGCCGAGCTGAGGAAAAAGAGCGCGTCTTTGCGCCTTACCTTTCGCGAGATGCGGGACAGCAAGACTCGCACAGAGGACGAAGAAGACAAGAACCGGTCCCATTTTAACAGTGACAAATAGATAAATAAACAAACAAATAAATAAATAAATAACGTGCCACAGGATCACGAGCCTGAGAGAGACGGTGACAGTAAAACTTAAATCGGTTCCTCCTCGGAGTTCTAATGCAAAGTGTGTATCACCTCAGGCAGGTGTCCGTTAAAGCCCACCTCTCTCTCTCTCTCTCTCTCTCTCTCTCTCTCTCTCTCTCTCTCTCTCTGTATCTGTATCTGTCTATCTCTCGAAGAATGAGATTTTAAATAATAATAATAATAATCATAATAATAAAAAAAATAACAAACAGTCCCGGGCTGTTTGAGGCTTGCCCGTTCCAGGGCGCGCGAGACTCGACGCGAGCGATTTAAACTGAGAGCGGAAGAGAAGACGCACCGGAGCGCTCGAGCAACGGCGCTGTATGTCTGATAAAAAAAAAATAGGCGGTGCTCTTTCTCGCTCCACCTCCGCGCACGTGCAGCTGCGTGGTGGGGCCGTGATTTAGAGAAGGGCGTCGGTTTAGCGCGCGCTCGAGAAGTGCGTCGTTTAGCTCACGCGTGAGTCCTCCTGCGCTCGCGATGAAAAGCGAGTAAGTTTTGTACGCATAGCTCGATCTTCATGCTTCAGTGATTTCATTGACCTTACAGAGAAATCGCACGTGATGCTAAGTTTTTCACTTTTATTATTAGGGTATAGGCTAACACTGGGATCATGCATTGATTAAAAAAATAATAAAATAATAATAATTATTATTATGATTGACATGACTCGAAGCAACAATCCTGAATCGGTTTTTACTATGGAATATATTATTATTATTATTATTATTATTATTATTATTATTATTATTATTATTATTATTGATAAAACAGACAGGCAAGTGGTGTGTAAAAAAATCATCATTCAATTCAAATTCATTCATTCATCTTCAGGAACCACAAGAACTGGGAGAATTCAAGAAGTCCATTGCAGGGTTTCATTCACACAAAGTTGGTCAGATATTGATCAGAGGCTACTAACCTACTAGAATCATATCATAGCAAGTTCAGTATTATTGTAAAATATGGAATCATTGCACTAAGAATCTAAATCGTTCATGTGGAAACCAGAGCTTTACACCTCTAGTGATTATGTGCATGGGTGTAGCTAAGGGATGGTCAGGGGTGGCCAATTCCACCCTAGCATGAAGCATGGGCACCTCTCCATAGTAGTAGTAGTAGTAGTAGTAGTAGTAGTAGTAGGGTTAGGTGTAAATGTCTGTGGTGGGGGAAGAGAGACTCCAATGATCTTCTCAGCTGTCCTCACTATCCGCTGCAGGATCTTGCGATCCGAGATGGTGCAATTTCCAAACCAGACAGTGATACAGCTACTCAGGATGCTTTCAATAGTTCCTCTGTAGAATGTGGTGAGGATGGAGGTGGGAAATGGGCTATTCTCAGCCTTTCCCAGACAGTAACAATGCTGCTGGACTTTCTTCGCTATGGAGCTGGTGTTGAGGGACCAGGTGAATTTGGTGCTCTTGACAATTCCCATGCAGGAGCCATTCAGCTGAGAGTGGTCGCTCCATGTGCTCCTAAAGTCAACAATCATCTCTTTTGTTTTGTCGATTTTCAGAGACAGGTTGTTGGCCCTGCACCACTCTGTTAGCTGCTGCACCTCCTCTCTGTATGCTGACTCGTCATTCTTTCTGATGTGACCCACTGCGAAGTTGATGTGATTTGAGCTGTGCATTGCTGCACAGTTGTGAGCCAGCAGAGTGAACACCAGTGGACTGAGCACACAGCCCTGGGGGTCCCCAGTGCTCAGTGTGGTGGTGTTGGAGATGCTGCTCCCGACCCAGACTGACAGGTCCCTTAGTCAAGAAGGCCAGGATCCAGTTGCAGAGGGATGTGTTAAGGCCTAGTAGGCTCAGCTTTAAAATCAGGTGCTGAGGAATGATTGTGTTGAATTCTGAACTGAGGTCTGTGTACAGCATTTGAATGTACGTGCCCTTTTTACCAGCTGGATGAGGGCCAGATGGTGGTGGCGATGGCATCATCTGTTGAGTGGTTGTGAGGGTATGCAAACTGCAGGGGGTCCAGTGAGGGGGTAGCAGGGTCTTGATGTGCCTCATGATAAGCCTCTCGAAGCACTTCATGATGAGTGCAATGGGACAGTAGTCACTGAGGCAGGACACTCAAGACTTCTTTGGCATGGGGATGATGGTGGTGGTTTTGAAGCATGTTGGAACGTTGGCATTGCTCAGGGAGATGCTGAAGATGTCAGTGAGAACATCCACCAGCTGGTCTGCACATCCTCTGAGCACTCTGCCAGGAATATTGTCTGGTCCAGCAGCCTTCCGTGGGTTGACTCTGCATACAGTTTTCCTCACATTGGCCATGGTTATATACAGCACCTAGTTGTTGGAAGGAAAGATGGTCTCCCTCTCCGCCATGTCCATGTGTCCCTGATGTCACATGAGCCATGTGTCCCCGATGTCCTGGAAGTGGCTGTGGATTCCCTGGGCGTGTCTGTGCTTTGCTGCTCTGATGGCCCAGGACAGTTTGGCCCTCACTGTTCTTAGGGCTGCCTTGTCATCTGCTCTGAAGGTGAAGCCTCAGGTCCTCAGCAGCATACACACCTCTGCAGTCATCCACAACTTCTGGTTGGAGCATGTGATGGTCTTGGAGACGGTGATATCATTGATGCACTTGATGAGGTAGCTCGTCACTGATGCTGTGTACTCCTCCAAGTTCGTGCAGTCGCCATCGGTTGCAGCCTCCCTGAACATGTGCCAGTCAGTGTGCTCAAAACAGTCCTGAAGAGCAGCAGTGGTAGTAGTAGTAAGTGTAGTTACCAATAACAAAACTGATCAACTTCTTGCTAGCTTGAATAATAATGGAACGCCCACTACAACATCTCTGAAATTTGAAAGCCCATTTCATCATTGCCCAAGGGCAAGGACTGTCAACGAGTATAATGCCATGCAGGAACAAGGACGTTTGACTAGTTAACACAGAAGCAAAATTATTCCCTGTCCACACTGATCACAATAATCAAACAGGTGAGCAATCATTGTTAACATGTTTTTATGGTAAAGTTCAAGTTCAAGTCAACTTTATGAAAGATATTCATTATTTGTAGTCATAATAATTCTTCTTCTTTCCTTGGCTTATCCCACACTAAGTAGACTCACCATTTCGAGTCTTCTGCCTCCATCTTTGTCTATTGTGGGCGTCTACTTCAACCAGTCCCTTCTTTCTCATGTCTTCCTCAACAACACCAATCCATCTCCGCTTTGGTCTTCCTACTCTCCTCTTTCCATCAACAAGTATCTTTAGCACTCTCTTCCCAACATAGTTCTCATCGCTTCTCATTACATGTCCATACCAGCGCATTCTCTTTTCTTGGATCTTCTTGTGAATTTCTGTCACTTTCATTCCTTTCTGTATCACTTCAT
>JAOTRR010000030.1:10284593-10301045 GCA_028570945.1 Gogo arcuatus
TATCTATCTATCTATCTATCTATCTATCTATCTATCTATCTATCTATCTAATATAATATAAAAATAACAAACCACATAGAAAGGGCTTTATTATAACCATTTAATAATAAAATCATGCAGTGTGCTGATGGTGGTTATTCATGCAACGCATTATTTGGTGAAATTTTCTCAACCTGAATTTGGCACAGATCCCAGTGTGCACGTTTCACAGCAACAAAGGCAGCTCCGTCCGCGGGCCGTGCACTTCACCCACTCTTTATGCAAAATTAATGTCTCAGTCCCACCGACGGTGTGATTTAATTTCTGCCTCTCATTTTCTGTTGCCCGTTGCCATGGTGAAGGAGGAGCTGGGCTGGTGTGACATTAGCGGGGACGAGTGCAGCTCTCCCCATGAATCCCAGCGCCACTGAATTACACCACCTCATCAAGCCTCCATTCTGCATGCACACAACACTGGTGCCAAGGCTGAAAAGGCGCCATATACTAATGTAGCATATTAAACTGGTAGCCACTAGCAGGGGATGGATGATGATTAATTTGCAGGCATTTAATCATTAGGCACACTCAAACTTGCATGAAAGTGCCATCGAAATGCAAGTGATCATTTTTATTATTTTCAAAGAAAGCAGGCAGGTTTATTTATGTACAGCAGAAGCCTGGAAATCCAGTGAAGTAACAAAGAAAAAGAAGAAAGAAACGAAATAATGAGGAGTCTTTTTGCCACAGGATGCCATTTCATTGCAATAAGGCAGATTACACATGAGTGTCACACTTCCTCCATCAACAACCCTGTTACCCATCATATCATACTGACCATGGTGAAAGTGTGTATGTGTTTATTTTACTCCACTTTCTCTGGCAATGTATGAATTTATGTGTAAGAGTGGGTATATCTCAGGCTGGCATTCAGTATACAATGGGCACGTGCGTACACACACACACACACACACACACACACACATCTCCTCACTATCCTCGGCATGTGCTCTCCTGCCCCCCTTCCTTCATAATTGAGCTTTGTGTCTGCCTCCCTTCATTCTCAGACGTTCTCATTTGCATCCCACGTTGGCACAATCTCCAGCTGCACCAAGCACGGTTTAAATGAGAAACACAGACCCAGTTTACGTGACTTGCATTTTAAACACACCTCTTACCAGCAGCTCCTGTGTCAGCTCTGCATACACACACACACTGTTCAGTGAAATTAAACAACTGACCATACTGCATGACTGCTAAGCCTCTGTTCCATTCCAAATTATAAGTGAAATAGGGGTGGGATGCTGTAATAGTACGGTATAACAATATATTGTAATGAAACCAGAAATAATGTTAATGTTAATGTATTACAGTACCAGTGTGCATAAAGGTGTCAGAAACAGTATTTTAGACCAAGGCCATAGAAGAACTATTTCATGGAGGTTGCATGGACTCAAAGACTTAAAATTATTTCCTAAAATAAACAGAATATTTTCATTGAATTCCATGTAGTTACTGGATATTACAGAAATTATGATGAACATCATATAAGGGAAATAATTATTTCATTCATTGATGTGACACTGCACTGAAAGGTTATCTAAGAACCAAGAATGGTTTTAAGGACTGTTTCTGGTAGGGTGAATTCAGATAAAAGTAGAACAGATAAACTTGGCAGCATTTATTTTCTGGCCTGAAATGTGAAAGATAAAACCCATGTAAATAAGCCCTTATAGTGGAACTACTTAAAATAACATGACTTAATTCATGTTACATCATTTAAAGGGGTGTGGTCAGCATCAAACAGGAAGCTGACCCCAGAAATCTTGACATAGAAATAACTGCAAGAGTCAAATGAAAACCTTTTTTTTTTGCATTGTTTAATGCAAGTAGGTGTCAAAAGTGCATTTTTATACATAATCTCCATTACGTTCAGTGCAAGTGTTCCAGTGCTGATGGGTATCCCGATTCCTTAAAAAAAAAAAAAAAAAAATTCTAATTTATGTCATACTTTTAATGTTTTTTTAAAAAATCTGACTTTTGTATATATTTGGCTAGTTTTTTAATAAGGTTATAGCATTGTCATGAATAATATATCGCATATTTATGATGCATCAATACATACTAGTAATAGAGGTACTATTGCAGCAAAATAAGAATAAAGCTACTTTAAATTATGAACATATACTTACAATTGAATCATTTGTAACTTGTGAATGACTAAATATGGTTTGGTAATTCAGGACAGCATGTTTCAGGTTAACTGGGTCTTAAAAGTGGTGAGAGGAAAATTGACACATCTTAAGACACAGGAGAATAAGATAGATTGGGAAATATGGAGCAATACTTAGTATGCAGAGATTTCTCTTTTACTTAGTGTACGTGCACAATTGTATAGATTGGTGTCAGTGTTTTTTTTTAAATTATGCTAAGCTGTTCATACAAGAAATTAATTATAAAATATTACTTACCCTTTGTGGAGGTTTTCTACCATGATCTTTACTTAATCTGTTCAAACTGAATTTTAGAAATTGAAATTTAATTGAAAATATTTTCTAAACCATGTTACTGTTAAATGAATTGGGCAACATGTTTAGTCAAGTCCTGTTTCCAAGTCCTGTTACTGAAATTTGATTTATTGATACCATCAATAAATATAATAAAAATAACATTTTAAATGTGTAATTGAGGATGAAAATAAAGGCCTAAACCAATGAAATGATGTCTCTCATTACCATGCAATTAAAATGTTTTTCAGTCAGATTCGGGTAAACAGTCCTTCATTGGAATATGATATAAACATTTTTCCTTCACATGTACATAGTGAACACCTTGAGGATATATGGTTTGTTGGGTATATATATCATTAATGACAAAAGCTTAGAAAATTCTGAAGTTTGAAAACTGTCCCAATATATCTGAATTCACCTTACTGTAAGAGGGTAAATAATCATTGTTACAACAAAAAAAACACATACTTTGGTGCAGTAAGTTCTTTGAAATAGATACTAGATTTTTAAAAAAATATATCAAAGAAAAATCTAGGGTTAAGCATACAACAGTTTGATATCACATTTAAGTATTTAAGATATAATTTATCTTATTTTTTTTAATTTGCATGTTTGCATTTATACCGTTCCACCCTTAAAGAACTGCAGCCCAAGCTAAGGTTTGTTACTGCGTTTCATTTACATTACCACATTTCATAATCTCAGACATCTGATTATCTGTGCCACCTATCAGAAAACCGTGCTGGTAAAATCCATATCCTGCTGTCGGTTTTGGATGCCCTTTCCAATAGCCTCCCAATTTTTTTTTCCAATTGAACAGCAATCAGAGATTGAGTTCTGCCATTCAGAAACTATCTCGGTGTGGAAGTGTGGCAGGACGGAAGGAACAGGAAAGTGCAGGCATTCATGTGTGAATCCAATCCACCACAGTACACAGCTCCTGCCAAGTCTCCACAATGACCCTTTATATCAATGTAGCATGTCCACCGCTCTGTGCCTCGCCAGCCTCAACTTGAGAAATAGATGCGTGTCCGGCCATGCTGGAGTAATGTATGACCTGTCGGCTGGCTGTTCTGAGTTTTTTATCCTGTGTGTGTGTGTGTTTTTATATCTTGGTGGGAACCAGATATCCCCATAAGTATGAGAATACCTGACAGTTTTGACCTTGTGGGACATTTGGCTGGCCCCCATGAGGAAACTGCCTTTTTACAATTTAAAAAGCTAAAAGAACCAAGAGATTTAAATTAGACCTTAATGCTTGCAGGGAATTGGCCCATGCATGATCACTGTGTAATGTGTCTTTGTATATGCGATCAGCAGTGGCTCATAGCCCTAGATTATGGTGTTGCAGGATGACAGTAATAACAACATAGCTTCAAACAAAATTAGAGGTTATGACACTTGACTTATGCTATAGGCCACTGGTTCTCAATCCTGCTCCTGGGGCCCCCCTGCTCTGCATGTTTTCCATCTTTCCCTACTCTACCTGCCTGACTGAACTCATCAGTGGCGCTTTTGATTAGCTGAGCACACCTGATTTAACCAAGAGCATGTTAATCACACTATCTTCAATCAGGTGTATTTGGGTTGGAGCAAGGATCGATAGAAGCTATGCAGGACATGGCGGCTCCAGGAGGAGGATTGAGAAACGCTGCTACAGGCTACTATCTAGTGAAGAATAATTGTGAATTAATAGGTAGCTGAGAGTCGACAACAGAGTCATCCAGTAGACGGTGTATTTTTGTTCAGCTGTATATTATAAACAATGGTTTACAGGGTTCATCAAAGTGTCCAGCCCAAATTCATCTCAAAAGCCACATAAACCATCCCAAAACATTTACACACAGGCAAAGGCGGACATGTCTTCTTTTTCTCAGCCTTTGTGTGGGAAACAAGGTCACCGTGATGTACACATATTCACACTCCATAATCCCCCTTTACATTTACATTTACATTTATGCCATTTAGTAGATGCCCTTATCCAGAGCATCTTACAGAAGTGCTTTGTGGTTCAACAGGGAAAAGATTTTTGTGGTTCATGCTAGTTCAACAGGGCAAAGATTAAGAGTAGCATCAGTCTAAAAACCTTATTGGGGAGGCTAGAACAGAAAGAAAAAACACATGACAAGGACAGAGTGCTAATGTAAGTGCTGGTGTTCTGTCTTCAAATCTTTGCAATATGTATATCTTACAAGGAAAAATTATTCTGTGCATCATAAGCCAGGTTTCCATTGCAGTGCTGTGCAAAATAGAAGCGATTTCGACAAAACACAATTGCGAATGGTCTGGTGTAAATTTGTTGTTCCTCCTCCACTGAAAATGTTCAGAGAGTGAGCATGGGGCAGCGTGATTACAACCCCAGTGAACCTCGATTAGTGCTTGTTGCAATTTTGACCACTAGATGTAATAATAATTCTATGGAGATAATGACAGTGAGTACACTGCACAATTGTACAACTGTACAATTGCGCAGCATCTAGAAAGGCGAGCAAATCGAAAGGCTCATCTGTCAAATAGCAACATTTTCTTTAATCATTAGTCACTCAAAAGAGAAAATTAGTATTTCAATGGAATTTAAAATGTATGGTGTGGTAAATGAGGACTTTTTGAAGACTAACATTTGTCGAAGGGCTGATAAAGATAGTGGGGCTCTGCCCAACCTGCCCCTGTGGATGAGCCGCCACTATACACGATGCCAGTAGTTTAGTATTTTGGGAGCTTGTGAAGGTTGTTCAACATCCTCATTAGTATGTAGCTTCACCAAATTATTTCCGTTTTTGTTCCTCTTTTGTGCTACCAAGCATATCGCCCTCTTGTGGTTATAAGGAGAGCATGATCATTTTTACCATCCTCCTATTAGTCTCTCTTACAAACAAAACATTTTTGGTACATAAATATGATTATTATTTTTTCCAAAACAATTTTCTCTATTTTTTCTATTATTATCCAAGTTTACAATATAACACCTGTCTTTTGTTTTGAATGAATTGACTGAGTTCTTCATAAAAAAAAAAAAAAAAAAAAAAAAAAAAGGTGTCCCTTGTAGAATATTCTACTCTGGTGTACGTAATGAAAACACATTCGTGGTTTTATTCACAATGTCCACTAGATGGCGCCATGATCTAACTGATATATTACATTTACAAACGTCAGGACTTGCCTGAATTTTTCTCCTTAGTGGCTCATATCAGTTAATAATTAGTAAATGTTCGATTTGCAATTTGGAAAAAAATAAAATAAATCAAAGTTAAAATGATAATGTTAGCCTTGATTATGTTTTAATCTAAAGCTACAAGCTACCACAGGCTTATTTGACTAAATATTAGCCAAATAATATATTAGCAAAAATAATCCAAAATAAAATATTAATGTCTTAAAAATTATACTATAAATTCAATACACTATTCTGAAATCCTTACAGTGTCATTTCTGTCAAGTCTACTATACGATATTTTGACACCTATTTTTCAGGCTGCGATGGAAGTCTAATCGGCTTCAAACATCATCTGTGGCTCTCAAATGATAGAATTTAGGATACTTAATGAACTTCATTAAAAGGTTATTCATTGTAAGAAATGTCCCAAAAGCCAGAAATAATAAAAATCATTTCTAACAAAACCCCCTGCTAGTTATTTTTGACTCTTCACATAGTGCGAGGCAGAGTTTCCTGACCTTTTACAGCTTACAGCCTACACAAGTGACAACAAAATACAGACCAGGGCCCACTTTCCCAAACACAATGTAAAGGTAAAATCATTTTAACTCTTAGAGGGATGCTCTGTACCATTTAACAATGATTTTTGTGCTATGATGTTTTGGGGAAACCCAGCCAAGGTCATTAAGATGAAATTACAGATGTAACATTCATAACGTATAACAGTGGCTACAATGCTGCTTAACAAAGGTGCCACATTAGCTATATTTATATGCAGCATAATAATCCAGCTAACTTGTTTGTTACATTATGAAAGTACTCACAATCTTTTTATTATAATGGTGATTTTAATATCTCACATAAAATAACTAGAATTTTTGAAACATGTTGGTGAGTTTAATGTGTGTGTGTGTATATATATATATATAAAAGGTTCATTCAGAGTCTGCAATCGGAATGGATTTATTTGCATTTATAAAAAGGTTCACAAATATAGCCATTGATTGGCTTAAAAGCATAATATTCATAAAACAGAGCCTATATTTAACTATCATTTTATATGTACTGTATATGTGTGAATATCACTCAACTGAAATAATTATATAACAAATAACCCATTGGTGTAAAAGTATTGTAAAATAATATTCAAACTTTATGATGTGAAGTTAGCTAATAATTCTTAGCTATTATTTTGCATGTATCAATTAACCCTGCAGTACCACCTTTAAAAACACAGGTATAGCCTTTGGTGTTTTTCAGTACCAGGAATGCAGGGACAGTTCTACATGCTTTCATTCTTACGAGAGTTAATGTTGCAAGAGTATAAGAACAGAGAACACAATTGTAAGAAACATGCTGTGTACTTGCATTACTGCGGAGGTAATTGCTAGCTAACTTCAGCACCTCTTCATGATATTCTGAAAACAAATTCCATATTAGGTGTAGCTTGTTCCCAATATGCCAATATTTGAGAACACTATTATCAAAATTTTTTATCACCTCATATATTCATTAACAGATTTTAGCACACAAACGTGCAGGTTGACTCATCCGCCATCACTATGTTCTTACAATTAATTATATCAAATTGACTGAATACTTATTAAAAGCACTGCAGGTAATGTTGGTTTAGTGTCCTGTGTTCTCTTGGTTTACCATCCCTGTGCTCTCTGAGTGTGTTGATTTGTGTACAATACAAACCATGGTACTAATTAGTGATTGAAAACCTGGCTAACCTGCTGAACTGACATGAAAGATGCTCAGTAAAGCTTATGGCTCATTTCCTTATAAAAGTGCACTAATTGTACCTGAGACTATTGTCTTTTTTAAAGCAAAGGTTGTCACACTAAATATTGACTTTGTTTCATTTATTACTGTTTACTGCACTTTATAGTATTTTTTAAATATAGAAACATTTGATTTCGTTATTTCTGAAGGCATCTTTGCTCTGCAGGATGTACCTAAAATCTTTGCACAGTACTGTGCATTAATGAGTTAAAAGAATTTTAGTAACTCTTAATTCAAACTAATGTTTGGGATATACATTTTGAGCTGAGCCTTTATTCTTTTTTTATTTCTTGCTGAAACAATCCAAATTGGTCTCAGCAGGTGAAAGTAAAGAAACGTGAGGCCTTTCATTTCCAAACAAAGGCCCCTTGCACCTCTCTGAACATCTCCACTGATTAACACTCCAACAGTGAGGGGGAAAAAAAAAAAGAAATAAAAGCACCACGGCACATCCATAACATGCCAAATCTTTCATAGAATCAGACTTCAACTATGGCTGAGGAAGCTTTTAATTTTTTTTGTGCATATTTGTGAGAATGAGGGACCAGGAGGAGGGAAAGAGGCATTTTTACACCTGTTAATAGTAGAGATTACTTCAGTTAATTCAGGATTTTTATTCAGACACCACTTCCTATCTGTCTCTGTTTGAAAGATAGATACAACAACTCTGCGTAATGCATAAATTATTCAGGGCAAATGTATCGTTTAATCTTCCTCGAATAATCCGTGAGAACAATGAAAAGTGGAAAGACATTTTTTCCTTGATCATTTACATATGCAACACTTTCTCGTGTGAGTCATGTGCTCGAAAAACAGAGCAGGTTGATAATAGAAATTTAGGAATATACAGTATATTCTCATAAGAATAATCTAAGTGATTATGTTTAGTACCACGGAAGTATCAGTGTGTTTTATCTTGATTGTAATTTGAGTTGGTGTGAATTTGTATGTAGTGTGGCGTAATAAGGCTTATTTTGCAGTTCATCATCTATTGCTTGTTGGGCATCTATACAGTTTCTGGGCTTTTATCATTCAAATGAGGCATTTTCCATATTTCTTTCTTCATCCAGTGCTTTTTGAGGGAACCTGATGTCAGATACAGTACAGAGACACACACTGTGTAACAATTGTTCTGTCATTTGATGAGGCTTCATTACATATGCCATATGCGCCTGTGATTTCTGTTCTCTCCTCGTCACCCAGGTTCTGCAGGCATTTTTTTCTTTTTCTGACAATTATGCTGTGTGATGCTTTGATTAGCGCAGTCATTCCTCCTGCATCTGAAACTAGCATCAGCTCATGCATACAGTATACACAAAAGCCGGTTTGTAAATCAAAATTTATATTATGGTGTATATTCAAAGTATACGGCTGTACATAGATACAAACCATGCTCCATTCATAATAAAGTGTTTCAGCATGAACAGATAAAATCTACAGTTCAAATGCTCAAATTATAGCATTAAATGGCAAGCAAATTTCTTTTTTTTCCATTCGGTTTAGTGAGTCAGTGTAATAGCAAGTCAGTGCTTGCAGCTGGCTACTTTTTAAATAACAAAATAGCAAAAGCAATTGGCCATATTACAGTTACAGATACTCCAACAGATATAATTAACATCACATGTATGAGCATTTATGCACATTATTTATCATTAGATCCATTATTTGAGTTTGCACAATTTATTATGTATAATATTCAGTCTATATGTGCTTATTATTGAGGACAAAGCACCATTGCTCCTTTTAGTTTTCAGGTTGTTTAAAAAAGAAGAAGTCCCTGATTTTTGGCATTAGCACATCTGGTGTGATAAACTGAATTCCTCATATCAATAGCTCGACATAGAGGTTGAGAACTTGAACACACATTTCACAATACACAATACACAACCCATCATACGGTCATCCCAAGGCCACCTTTCACACACTTCACACTAGCATAGCTATACTGGGGAAGCTATCCATACCCCCCGTTTGCCCATCACACTAAAAGTGTGAGTGTTTGAGAGCATGAGTGTGTCACTAGATTTCTCCCATGTCCATATGTATACAGATATGCTCCAAGCAAACTCTGCCTGGCCCTCAGGACACAGATCATTGTATCCTGGCAGGGCTTAATCGAATATTGAGTAAAGCTGAATATGGATAACTGGATTTCCTTAAGTTTATTTGGCTCGGCTGCAGTGACTGATGCCGGGAAGAAAATGGCTCTCGGCCAGGCTAACATTCCCTTTGGTCATAAAGCATAATAAATTTACGGGCCCTGTGCCAAAGGTTTAGATTGATATATACAGTATGATATCTCAAGCCTACAGATACTGTATACCTGTAAACTGCATTGCATATTTATGTTTAATGCATTCTGCATAGTTAGTTCATGAACACACTGATGCTCAAACACACAGGATCATATTCTGGTTTTTGTTCTTCTGTCAGAACTAAATTTGACATCATGCTACAGCAATGCAGGCAAACTAAAAAATAACCTATTTGTATAAGAGCATGACCACTGATTAAACATGGGAGCTAATATTAATAAAGAATGACAAGCCTGACCACAAGGAGGCCCTCTGCTTCAATTTGAGGTGGCGAGCCTGTCTAGTTTTGTGTCGCGAAAGAATCGCATGATCTTTGCCGTAGCTAGTGCGTGAGGTATGCTCAACAATTCTCCTTGAAGTTTAGAGAGACGTCAGTAAAGACAGGGCCCTCTGAAGTAGGAAACCTCGCCGTCATGTGACAGACAGGAGAGCGAACATATCGTTCTCCGAGCTCTGTTTGAAACCTCTCTCATTAACGACTAACCTTTCAGCTCTGCCTTAACGAATCCTCAGACTGGTTGACTTCCAGTGTAAAGAAAGAAAGGGGAAGGGGGTAGGGATACAGGTAAATGACAAAGAAAGAAACCATGATGTTAACAAAACAAGCCAGTATTGGTTTTAAGGAGGAGAGCAAAGGAGCCATGAAAACTAGAAATATAATATATAGAAAAAGAAGAAGAAGAAGAAGAAGAAGAACGCATCGAAGATAGCAAATTTATTTTTAAATTTCAAAGCTGATTAAAAATTAAGAAGATATAGATTCTAAAGAGGTGTAAGCAGTCCTGATAAAACTGATGCAGATGAATTTGGGAAAAGATAGACACTTCATCCAACCTTTGTTTTCCTCTGTATAGAAGTAAACCTGCTAAGCCTCCCACTTGTTTCTTAATCTGGTCTTAATCACTAGGAGGAAATCTAGTCCCACCTTTAGGTGCTTGGTGTTGGAAGTCAGTAGTAGGGATCATCAAAAAAACCCTTTCATGTTGAGAGCATGACCTTTCTGACCTTCTCTTCATGCCAGGAGGAATCAGCCCGAGCTCCAGAGCAGGCGTCCTCAGCCCATAACCACACATCAGGAGGAGGCTGTTGACTGCCGCTAGGTGAGAGGAGAGGTCGCAGAGGTCATGAAGCCTTGCTGTCAGGGATAAAAGTGTGGTGCAATCACCTGTCAATGTCTCCATCAGATCAAAGTATGGAGAAGAGTCTCCCTCTGTGTGAGATATGCTCATGAATATACCCACTGCGCAATCTGGCTCCTCTCGCCTTACCTTTCAGCTGCTCCGAATATAATACCAATATCAGCCGTGCTAATGAGAAATGCAGAATTATCCTTCAGCGTCTATGAGACAAATGGGTGTTGATTATCAAAAAAGTGAAAAATGTACAGTACAGTAGAGTCCTAAAGTGAGTCAACTACTAAGTGAACTGATTTTATTCATCATTTATAGAGTTCATCTTTTCTAAGTTGATAATATACACCAGAATGTTATGTATGACTGCTTGAGAATTTGCAATATATCCCATTTCTTTTCACACACCTTTTACTTTATTTTAAAATTGTTAATTGCATCATATTTCCATGGAATTATATCACACTGTTAATTATTGTCATCTTTTTAGTATCCGTCTGCTTTCAATAAATCATATACCCACATGTATAAAACTTCTTTTGGTTAAAATGACAAACATAATTTGTCTTAGATATTATTAATTAGTGAAATACAAACTGTTATTGCTAGTGGAGCACACTCCGAATTGTGTGTTTTTAACTTTTGCTGATCCACTCGATGTTTATTGTAAATAACAGTAAAATTTATAGTGTAAGAAGACTGTGCCATGGATGTCACCCAGCCTCTCTATACCATGTCCACCGTCTCTAAAAGAATCTGTTTTAATGAAAGCATCATGTCATTATGGATGAGTAGAACTGCACCTCAGTGCACAGGTCTTTAGGGGGCCACTGTGTGGCCCTGTGGCTCCTGGCTTTCGTCTTAATCCTCTGGCTAATAAGTTCATAGCCTGGCCATATGCTCCCGTGCTGTTCCGGAGGGGGGTAGGTGTCGGCCCATGCCACTTACACCGGGCCGACCCATTCCTCAGGTACCTCCCCCGCTGGCCGGCCCTTTGTTCAGGCGGATCAGTCCACTCCATGCCGTGAATGTGCTGAATTGATTAGCCTGCACCGTATAATTGTCAAGCAAATCCCCCCTCCCTAATCATTTCCCATCCATTTGAAAAGGACAACGTGCATTCTCCTTTTTTCTCCACCTTCTATTCGAACCATACCCACTCCCCCCCCCCTCTTTTCATGCCTCTTGGTTCTTGGTTTTGCCCCCCCTTCCCAAACCCAAGCCACCCCCCTTCATGTTGAAGAGAGAAAAGGGGGTAGGGGGGAGATGAATAAAAATAAGAGCAGATCCTTCTATCCCGCCGGCACACTGGCAAAGGATGAAAGGGGCCGGCGGGTGGACGTGTTCTAATCTGCCACCCTGGAGTGTGAGCGGCGAGTCGACCACAGCTCTTACCTGCCCACTCTGGGGAGAGTGAGGAGGAAGGGAGGGTGCATGAGGGAGCAAGGGATAAAGAGAGAAAAAGTGAAAGAGAGTTGTAGGGAGATTCTGGGGCCCAGGCGCCAGCTCCAGCTTCTCCTGCAGCTCGGCCCATTCAAACAGGAGGCCCAAAAGCCGTGCTCAGGTCAAAAGTCTAGCATATTTACTAATGCTGCTTACTGTCATTGACTGGGTAGTGTTCAAGTGACCAAGTATTACAGATAAGGACTGATTCTTTTCACCTACTGGTACAATGAGTATTTCCACATTTTACAACTAGAATCATAGTCAGAAATGGTCTGAACTTTGGAAGATTATCCTAAACTTTGAAATTACATTCCACATAAATAGACAGCTTTTTGAAAGCATTTGTTGATTGTCTGGAATTGTCTGCTGGATTGGTCATATGTTCAGAATTTACACTGGGCTAAAGTCAAAGAAATGAGGCTCAACTCCAAATCAGTTCCATTTTAATTGTAGTATTTCTGTCTAATTACATTTCTTTATGACATGAAAAACCATGTCCTTTATTTCTTTGTTGATATCTTCCAAAATCTTCCAAAATCCCTAAGTATTTGTTTTATTCCATATGACTTCTGCCTCTAGAACAAAGTCTGCTAATTCATTGGAACCATGTTTGAAAATGAAAGTGCTCTTTCAGTCCATTTCCTTCGCCAGTCCTCATGACTCGGTGTTTATGAAGACAAGTCCAATGAAGGCTCCTTTGGGAAAATGTTGGTGTTTCAGGGTCATGAAGGTTGTGACCTGGGTGCATCTCCCCCATGACCAAACATGGTTGAGTCCACATGAGGTCAGATGGGGTGTTGCTAAATGGTTTGAACTAATGTGTTAAATCTGGACACAAGCATGACCACAGCTACTCATGTCTTGATCTGGATTATAGCCAGTGTCCATGTTGTCCAAGTGCATAAAACCTTGGAAAGAATCAAGGAACGAGGTTCATATTGATCAGCATCTGCCATGAAGTCTTGAGTGACAATGGAGGAGTAATATTTTTTGAAAAGTGTATTTCGTCAATTTAGACTTTAATAAATGATTAGAAGTAAGAAGCTCAGTGAGGCGTATATACATTTTTATATAACAGGGCAGTCTTTCTGAATTTGGAAAATTTTCATTTTTAAGGAAATGACAAACAGCAATATTTCATTTGTCATCCCGCTGTCAAATATATTGCCTCAGTGGAAGTCTTCACAATGTAATCTTTTAATCACAGCTTATCAAACTCAGTGTGGCACTGTCTGCATAAAAATACAGCTATTAGTTCACTCCTAGTAACTGTCTGAGGATAATGCTTTTTTGTCTAAAGTGCCTAACAAGGTAGTACATGGCACTGCAAGAGCCAGTGTCAAAGGTCAAGACAAGTAGTGACCATTAAAATGGCTGATAATAGACTGGTCAAGCATGTCAATACTACTGGGAATTCAGTGTCCTTTCATAAGCACGGAGACCCTAACAATAACAGTCCATATGGAGGATGGCAGGCCAGAGTATATGTTGGACATGGAATAGGTCAAAGGTTAAGTGACCAGGCTCATTAAAGAAGAGATAAATATCAATAAGATTTGCAAATTCACTGTAGTTTTAATTGATATTAACTGGAAAACAAGCTGTAATATATATGTTATAGTTGATCTATTGAATAAATATATTACCCCCAAAAAACCCAAGGCTGCTTCATTATAGAAATCAGTCACTTACTTTGAAAAGGTTTCACCAGTTCAGTAAGCTCTTGTAACCTCCAAACCACTTGACACGACACTCATCAGGCCAGGTGGTTCCATATCCAATGTGGATTTGAGGACTAACAGCATTGTTCCATGAATACGAATGTGTTTAACCAAGGACCCTTTATGTTTGTCCATCCTGTGTTGACATAAAGTAGTCCCATGGGACAGCTTTGAAAGGTCACTGACCTGCCTTGTCTTGATGACAGGCAGTCGTCTGGTATGTTTTTTTCCCACAGTCCTCAGCTCTATTGTCCCATTGAGGGATTCTTTTGCCAGTTAAGACTAGTTTGACATTTAACGGACAAATTATGTGTTGGAGAACCTACAGCCACTGGGTTCCATTTGCATATTCGTATGTCAAGGGGTGTGTGTGTGTCACATTTACCCAAACAGAATGTACAGATAATGAGTGACAAACCAAAAATTCTCAGTGTGATCCAAATGAAATCACTGAAGATTCTTTGCCATTTTATTACTCTGACTAGAAAAATGGAAGAAACTGGCGAATAGGAGTTCAATATAGGTCAAGTTCAAATATGAATGATATTAACTGATATATGAATAAATCATATAATGATAATAAATTGTATGAAGCATTGGGGAAATCTGATTCCGCTCAGCAGTTTTAGTCTGTATTCTGTCCTTTTCTTGTTGCTCAGATATCAAAGGGTACAGCACATTTAGGCACAGATGAGCCAGTTATGGAATGTTATAGTGTTATAGCGGGCTGCAAGTGGCCTAGTGCTACAAAAAAAAAAGTGCTACAAAAAAAAAAGAAGAAAAAACAAAAACTTATAGCGGGCCACATTTACAGTTTTTATTTCCCACTTTTCATGGCATTTTTATCGACCAAAGTGGCCCAAATGCAACCAGTGCTTCTGTGGCATTTGAATTGTAAGTGGTCAAGCTGTAAGTTCTGCTCGGAGACGTCTGTAGCTGTGCTCTGGTAGTCAGATTCAAATGAGTTCACTAATTCATTGGTGATATGTGGGCCCGATTGGGCAATTGTTTGCCATCAGGATGGCTACTGCACTCAGCGAGATAATTAAATATGAACACACATTACACAAAACTGATATTTATTTAGCCAAATTTTTTGCTTGATTACACTTGATTATACACCTTTTTTCAAAATGGCCAGCTAGCTTCAGGCTATCTGTCCTGGTAAATTAAATTGATGGTGGCATGGCGATGTTTAATCGTAATTATTCTCCTTTACATAATTGTAAAAGATTGCCTGGCAGTTGAACACTGACTTGGGCTTGAGAAAAAAAATGACAATAATGTGCACTCTAAATGGCTTTCAATTTTGATACCCATCACACTGTGTTCACTGCGGATGGCATATCACAATCCTGTGAAAAGTATTGCATTGCACTATGGTAGATCCCATTATTAAGCCTTTGCTTGATATGCACAAAGTGTAGCCAAGATTATGGAGATGTTCATATTGCCTCCTCTGAGAAATTCTCTGAGAATGTGCTACTTACAGAATTATTACAGAAGTATTAATCAGCTCTAAATCCCAGAATAGCTGCAGGCAGAACTGGGAGTGGCCGAGTTGACCAGGTTATTTTCCGGATTGCTGCCCTCCTAAAGGCCCAAAGGGGCTGAGACCAGGGGAGGACTTAGCCATGATTTATTCTCCTACAACTACATATTTGTGAGCACGTCAGGGTGTCGAGCACCAATGCTCACATAGGTGTCTGACTTCATATTTGTATGTAATGTGAGCATGGACACTAGGGGGCAATATCACATATACCAAACCAGTATTTACAGGAAACCAAAAGGAAAGAATAAAAAAAAAAAGCAGTCTCGGAGCTGAAAACAAAGGAAGATTTCGTGTTTTACTGTAAGACAAAAATAAATAGAAGAATAATATAAAAATAAATAAGGTGCTGGGGAAGATTTAAACATTGTCTGATCAATTATAAACCAAGTTCTGTTGTCTATTGTCACTCATCTGTATTAATCAGTATCAAGTAATTCAGATGCTTCAATGTAAATAAATTTTAAAAAAACCCTGAGCTGCTCTGGCTTACATCACCTACATTGTCTTTACTGGGAATCCCTTAGAGGAAAAAAGAAAATACAGTGTGCAATGCTGCAGGTTGATTAATTTAGCCATTATAATGACAGCTACAACCAGCATAAAGCCTCACACATTGTATTTACATATACCACAATATCATGTTTGTAGTTTTTTTGTAAATAAATCCATTATACAATACTGTATATCACTGTGTGATGCAAATATGATATATACTAGCTTGCACTGTTAATTTCTAGCTGTCCAGATATGAGTTTTATTATATTTGTAATGTATATGTAATTATATATATTTCTATAATTACAATGTTTTATATATATATATATATATATGTGTGTGTGTGTGTGTGTGTGTGTGTG
>JAOTRR010000030.1:10382102-10394063 GCA_028570945.1 Gogo arcuatus
TGTGTGTGTGTGTGTGTGTGTGTGTGTGTGTGTGTGTGTGTGTGTGTGTGCGCGTCTCACAAATCACAAATGTAGCATTGTCTGTGGAAGGGCATTATTTTAATCGGCTTTCATGTGCTGCTGCATACATCTCCCTGATAGAAGTCTTAAAAAGATGCACACGAACACATGAATACCATCAGCGCAATTGTTAATCGCTCCGTAAGAGACAACTGATAGCGAATATTTCCTCATAAGTAACCTATTAACCTATTAGTCAAACCTTTATCGTTATCAAATAACATCATTTTCACATTGTTAGGAGGGATTTGGATGATCGATGAAGCTTCTTGTTGATCTATGAAGCTTTTTGTGGATTGTCAAAAGTAATTCATCTAAAGAATAGAAATACAGAAATAGATTATGGTTTAACTGTTCATTTAAAAAAAAAAAAAAACTTCCTAACTGAATCAAACCCACGCTTGCGTCATACACAATTTTAAGGATTATCATTAAACAATTTTGATCTTATTCACATTAACCATTACTACAACCTAAAATTAAAACTGTGACTAAAAGCAAAAAAGAGAAAATGGAGAAAGCGGTGACCTGAAATGAGGCAAAGTGAGATTTTCATGGCTTTGCATTGTCTTAGAAGAGACCATTTCAGTTAACTGTGGGGTTGTTAGTATAAAAACAGCTCATGTAATAACACATCGGCAGGCCTGATGCAAAGCAGGTGAAATTAACATGACCCCTTAGAGCCTTTAAACTTCATCTCCGGTGTAATCTCAGAGAAATATTTAAAAACGCAATCGCCTCGAAATGGCTGCTTTACGAAGGTAAACACCCCCCTCCCCCCAACACACACACACTTTTTTTTTTGCTGTGCATCTTCTCTACCCTGTCTTATCCACTCCTTCCTCTTGCTGCCAGCGATTTGCATACATTTGCATCTTTTTTTTTTTGCTATGCACTTAGCCTTTGTTCTCGGCATAAAATAATGATGTGGGTTAAACTCATGCAGCTAGCACCGTTACATCCTGTTCGCTACTTGGATATTTAATGAATGCAATGTTGCTCTATCATCTTTAATTATAGATCTTGACTAGATCACTTTTTTCCTGGAAGGAGGAAAAATTGGAACATGAATAAGGATCAAAAGCTGATTAGTGCTATACGTTTCTTTTTGAAGAAGGTTCTAGAAACAGGGAGGGAGGGGAAATGTGCTATGTGTGAATGTCATGGGGTGTGTAGTGTAAGACAGCTTTGGGCAGGACTAATGCCAGGCGGAATTATTTACCAAATATTATGGATAAAATTGGGATCATTTCTAAACAATGTGACATGACAAATAGATACATACACTTTACACATTGGTATATTCATCCCATTAAAATTATACGTTACTTTTTTTTTTAACAAATTGCGAATGTTTGATGAACCAAGCAGAGCTGAAGTACACAGTAAACACTGCATGTTGTCTGCATGAGCTCATTTTTGCATCTATGGTTAATTGTAATCATGCAGTTGAACTTCATTCGCTCGTCTGAGCTAATGCTAATCACATCCTAGTGATGCATATTCAGGGAAGAGATGTGTGTTATGCATAAAACTGAATGATTGGAGCTGCACGGTAATGGCATGCATGCTAACATTAGAGAAACCGAATCAGGAAGCAGGAGGTGTCAGTTTCCAAACAAGACAGATTTGAAGTTATTAGTGTGAACAGCAAATTCAATTAATTAACTAATTCATGGACTGGTAAAATATAAAAGAGCATGGACAAATACATAAATACATAACTTTTACACTGACTAGAAATTATGAAAAAAATGTTGTTGCAATTCCTAAATATTTTCTTGTTTCCCAAATACTCATAAGGACAGTGTTATGTTTTATGGCATCTATTTGAATGAGATCTGATGACCTTTGATCAAAAATCATTACCGAGCTTCCAGATTGCAGGCAGGAGGACGTGTAGTTTTCAAAGCTTGACTGAACGCTACATCCTGTTTTTAATTGGCTTTAAAAGCACATATCCAACCGGCAGCAACAGTAATTAACATTAAGTATTGATCATCTACAGGGATGTTTTTTTTTTCAGCTTAACTGTAAGCTCATTGAAGACAAGTGTAATGTTTCACAGATTACACTTATGACCATTTATACTTCTGTATATTTTATTCCATTTGACATTTAATCAAAAGACAATGCAAGTCTTTTGGACTTTAACAGAAGATTTTATAGTCTACAAAAAAACCTTCATTATTAGGCATAATTTTTTACATTGGGTAAAAATTTGCTATTCTGTTTCAAGAGAGGTAACATGATGAACACAAAAACACATTTCCAAATAAGAATACCACAAAGCATTTTCATACAAGAACAGTTATTTGGGTTTGAACCACATGGTCTTTTTGAATAGTATAGATTTCTGTCACTCGATTTCATATGTACATAGTGCATTAATGTAAAGCAAGAGTAAAATTCCTTAGGGATGCTGTAGCTCTGTTCTTATAAAGCACCAGGCTGGCTGTGCATAATATTTACTGTGTTAACCGAACGTTCTGGAGCAATATGCTAATACCGCTGACCACCAAGCAATGATAAAATGGACCATACTGTTTTCATTTTTTTAGCTGCAGGCATGTAGTGCATATGCACAGACACGCAAACAGACTTGAAAAGAGGAAACTGGGGGAACCTCCATAAAAGCATGGACAAACAAATGTTATGAGTCCACCTGCCAAGGACTACTCGCCACAAAGTTGTTAGTTTGTTTTCTCATTTCATTTTTTTCCTGAGCTCACCGTATGCTGGATTTTATTGCAGGATAAAGCAGACAGCTCCATTTCGCCTCACTCTCTTCCAGTGGTCAGTTATGGTCAGATTTCCTGGCTCCTGCAGAATAATGGAAAATACGATTCATAAATATTTAGCATTTTAAAGCTACAGACTAACATTTCTGATTTTGGATGATGCTTATAGTTTTCACAAATGATGAAGGGGTAAATGAGAAAGGTGAAACATTTCAGATGGTTCACCCTGCAGTCGAAATTGTATAGCTACATGTCCAAGTTTAAAGCTCTGAATCTGAAATAACGATTTCAATTTTAAATGTGCTGTCAGGTATGGTCTTGTGGCTAACTATACTAAATGTCTATTTTGGCAGTTGTTTTCCAGAGGACTACTGCTGTGGAACCAACAGCCTAACCCCAAATACACAGATATACTATATACACTATTCTGTCCTAATCTCTCAAACACACTTTCCATCATATTTTCCTTGGTATACATCTCTTAGGTAAAGCTAATCTGAAACATACAGTGACTTCAGTATGATGATATTCTATCTGGCATTTGAGTTAACCGTATAAACTTCATCTCAAAATGCTCTTTACCCAGATAGAAACTTATAATACTTAGATCATGATATTGCAATATAACAAAATAGCAAAATAAATCAAAGTTCTTCTCGTGCTGTTATGAAGTCAGTGGTTATTCAGGTAGATGAAGGCAAGATTTAGCGGTCAACATGCTGCTGTGTGAATTTCTGAAAAATAAAAGTACAAATAAATAAAAGAAGGAGCCATAGTATTAATGACCTACTCATGTAGAAATAAAAACAAGACTATTTAAGACTATTTATGATGATTTGGATGGCAAGTACTTGGAGTGACGGATAGAACTAGGTCTGCACAGTATAGAGGTGCCAACATTTATGGTCTTTTTTTTTTAATTTTTCCACAATTTCTCTCTGATTTAGATGTGGCCAATTTCCACCCACCAGATAGGTCTCCCCTATAACATGACAGCTACCAACCAGGGAGAGCGGAGGTCACCATGTGCTTCCTCCAACACCAGCCGAACGCATCTTTTTGAACTGCTGCTCATGCAATGTTAGGGGGCGGCGTAACACACTCAGAAGAAAGCACTATCCACCCACTTGTGTATGCATGAGCACACAGATTGCCCATAATTGCTGTAACCGACAGTACCCCTCCCTCCCTGAGAGCACAGGCCAATCTTAGGCTCCTGGCTGTGGCATCATCGGGAATCGAACTGGAGATCTCTGGACGATAGGGCTTTCCTGTTGTGCCACTCAGGAGCCAGTTTTTTATTATTGATGCCTCATGATGTTAACACAGGAGACATCTGAAAATTACACTTCTTAACTTTGTCAGCTAAAGCAATGGTCAGATTGAACACATTTCAGCCTGACTTGTATTTGCTTCTGTAAGCTGTTATGTTGACTTTGACTTTATCTAGGTGAACTTTGACCTGTGAATTCATGAGCCTTGATCTTGTGAGCCAAAAGAAACCAAGTGGGCTTAATCTAATTATTAAAAAAATATATCATACACTAGGATTTTTGTCATAAAAGTCTGTTTTTTTCTTTCTGACCGCTACAATAGTCTTGTGATCAATGTTGTCATTTTCAGTCTTTATCACAGTCGCAAAATGACCTTTGCAATAGCAATATCACAGACGCATTTATTATGCTAATGAGATCTCTCCACAAAGCATTTTAATTTATTTATTTATATATTTTCATCTCTCTCCACCCCTATGCCACCACTCCCACCCTGAGAGCACGGCTAATTTTGATCTATCCATGGACGCCTGTGGTGAAAGGCAACTGTGGCATTGGCATGATCCAAAAAAAAGGACTTAAAAAGGTCAAATTATTGCAAACACATCAGAAGTTCACCAGTTTGTTTTAATTAATATGATCTTACACTTACCAATTCAGACTAAATCATATGAGACAATGTATGAAATACATCTTACCTCGTATGAAATAAAAGGTTAAGGTTATCGTTAGGGGCATCTTCAAATTCATACCTTTCCTTATGTAGGAAATCAAACAAAATTTAACTACCTCACCTGCGTTCAGTGGAATTTGTGTAAATATTTAATTAGATAAGGTTCATTTTCATAGATTGCAAGTCAAATCAAAATCATATTGCGTACCAAAGTAATTATGTTATTTTGGTCCATATTTTGCAGCTCTGTAAACATCAGTAAAATTTAAGATAGATGACTTTGTACTGACCATACAGTGTTTAAAGTGTTTTGCTTGCCAGGGATCCCTTATAGCGCTATTTTATTCTGTAACAAGCTCAAAAACAGTGCAGGCCTTGTCCAAGTGATGGTGTCTTTCTCCTAACAGATGTCAAAGGAGGAATGACAGCTGTCACGTCTTATTAAGCTACTGTGCTAAACTATGTCCTGGTTCGCTGGTCAATAGAGAGTAGAAGATTCTCAGACAAAGTTGTTTGTACACGAAGAAAACTGAAGAATGTATGATTAGTAGAGATTTCCTCAAAAGAAAATATCACAATTTAGGGGATTATATGTCTTAATTACATGTTAATTACTGCTTAATAGCAACTTAATAAGGCTCCAGACAATCCAGCTCATGGATCATTGAAGCACAAAGTATTAATTTCTTAAATGTATTAAAATCATTTCTCATTTCTCACACATATTGGACAGTGATGAATAGCATATACTGTAAAATAAAAGTCCACATGGTCAAGTTGATGTGAAAAAACAATTCACTTTATTGAAAATGGTTCATTGGTACAAAAAGAACAGTGTACAATATTTTATTTTGCCAAAACACACAATAAATGAGATGAGTGGTCTAGTTCATTTTTCAAGTCTCTATCTTTTTCCAAAGTAAATGGATAATCGTTTACCACTGAATAAATTGCTCTTTTTTTCCTCATTAACGTCAAACGCAGCCTGCTTCCTACTATATTCCTAGAACCAGGCTTCAAATTACTCACAACCACTAGCATGCACTTCCTCTCTCATGACATATTTCCTGTCTATGCTTATAATTAGATGATGCTGAGCCACAGCCATGAAAGCCATGACAGTTACCTCCAGACTGATAAGGAAGAGCATATGGAAGTGGTAGGAAGTAGCAAAGCAGATCCCTGTGTTTGTCTAGCCTGCAGGATGTGTTTTTTGGCCAAAAGTAGGCTTTTTTTCCCCCACACACAGTGTTGGCAGACTGCGAGTTCACCCATCCCCCTCTACAGTTCCACAGCCTGGGTGTCTAGAGTTATTGCATTTCTCTGCCAGCACCCCACACTGACAATCAGCAGCTACTGGGCTGTATGAGGGGCGACCGGTCTAGCATGGAACCAGGTATGATTCCCCCACTGACAGCCTGCATCTTGTCTGCTGTGTGAAAAATGAAGGTTCTTCCCAACAAACAAAGCACAGGAAAAACCATGCAGTGCATGCATCATGGCCAAATTCAAGCAAATAAATATACGCATAGTGACTATTTTATAGAGACAATCAAATGCAGGGTTGAACAGCCACAAATCCATGCAAGAGGAAATGTTTTGTTGAGTGACAATAAAAGAAATGTTGCATAGATCATTGATTTTATAATCATATAAGTAAGAACTTTATGAAAATATTTACCACAAAATCTATCAAGCTCCAATGTACATGCTGTTCAGGTGGTGGGAAAATAATGTCGCGTTGCAGTCTGAGTGTCTGCCTGGCTCCCCTTTGGCTGCCCTCCATGCCCTGCTGTCTTATTTCAGTGTACAGGAGACTCCCTCATCTCCGTTTATTAGCTGCTGACAGGCCTGGCCTAACACATGCAGGAATTTAATTACACTCTTCTCATCTCAGCAATCTAGGGGGGGTTCCACACATCAGGTGCGTATGAGTGAGTGAGGGGGAGGGAGTTTTGCAGAACACCCCAGGAGCACATTTTCACACTAATCAACACAGTCCAGACTTCCTGGAGGTGAGACTACGTGATGTAGGCGGAAGAATATTTACATGCATGCACACCCAAAACTGCAGATCGGAACATAATGGGACATACAGCAGTGTCACGAACACCAGGGATTTTCTTGGGTGCTATATACATAAAAAATGATTGATGGTAGCCAGTGTTATACATAACGTCATTACTGATCACCATATGATCAAAAGTCCAGGTTTGTTCAAAGGCAAATTACACTGTATCAGAGCTGTCCAGTCAGTGTAGCTATGCCTCGCTGCCACTTTCCCATGTAAGACCTTGCTCTTCTTTGACAATCCCTTCGATGCCAAATTCACAGATCTCCAAAGAAGCCCATTACTATGTGATTGCAGGTGTGAGTGCTGCTAGTAAAACCATATGGCATACATTCTAGAAAGAAAAGTAGAAAATGAACCCAATACTTTGTCTGCACTGCCATGCTTCTATTCACCCCTGGCAATTACCTGACCGAGCTACAATAGGGTCTGACCCTGGTCTTTACATCACCGTGCATAGAAAATATGCACCTACCTTTTTTGTCACCTTACTCGGTATGGAAATGCTCTCAGTGCATACGTAGCTCTTTTGTTGTATGCCTGCATATATGCCTGCTATTCAATATGAGCCCCTGTGTGTGTGTGTGTGTGTGTGTGTGTGTGTGTGTGTGTGCATGCCAGTTCACGCCTGTGTACAAGTTGGGTGTGGGCGCATGAAGCCAAGCATTAGGACTCATTTCCCGCACACTTGCCTCGACGGTGCCATGAGGGCTTACAGAGATGAAAGCGAAATGCAAATGCTGCTGCAGCGCTGCCCTGTTTTAAGCAGCCACCTTTGAAATAATTAAGACACTGAAGTGGATTGGGCCTGCCAGAACAGCGAACAGAAATTTGGCAAGGAAGAACCGCGATGGCACTATGACATGGATAAAACTGAGAAACCTAGACAATTAAGACAATTTGGCGTTAAGACGATTTCCGTCTCTTCTAATTAGTGTTAAAATGGGCTGAGCATTATCTAACAGCAATTGGCATCTATAAAGAGATATGGGCATGCCTTCATTTTTCTCCAAAGTTAGAGCTGTGCGGATTTAAATATCAATATATATTGTTTACCAAGGTTCTAGCCACAGGCCACGTAGCAAATATATATTCATTTGGAATTTCTAGAGATCATGCGATGCTATAGATGAATACAGTCTGTGATAACATGCATTGGGTTCCACCCTGCATTTGTGCAAAGGGCTCGTGTCGTGCATGGATAAGATGCGCCGCTGCTTGCCATGAGCCATTCGCATATAAAACTGATAGTAACAGGGGGAGGGGGAGTCGATGCATGCAAATGAGTCACTCAGCATGCACGGCTTCAGTGATACTGGATAATTTTGTAATTGATGAGCGCACGTTAGCAAGGAGGATGCGCGAGCCTGTGCCAGCGGACATTTTAGGTCCCTACCCTCTTCCGCGTGCTCGCCACTGCTAAGCCCTTTAAGATGGTGGCACCTTGAAAGAAGGAAGCACTGTTGCACAGAAGCGGCTTCAGACCCTGCAGTACCACTTCGTGGGCAGATCGAAGGGTACAATCTGCCTACCCAACCTCTGCCATCAATTTTTAATCCCCCCTCCTTCTAATAAGGATATTAAGCAGGCAGCTCCAGGGACCGCTGCATATATGCATGAGGTGGTGCTCATCAAATTTGCATAAAGTCGAGATTCTAATGTAAGCGCGGTTCACTGCATGACGTAGCCAGCGCCTGTGACAGGTGCAGCATTTAAATTATTTAATTGGAGGGCTCGTGCATTTAGAAACAACAGCGACCACTTACAAACAGGATAAACCCAATTTATCGCAGATTTGATGGCAGTCTCAGGGTTTAGATCATCTCTTGTTAATTCTGTCTCATCTAAATTTGGCCCAGATAATTAGGGCTTTGGTGAAATCAGGTTCTGGGAACTGTGAAATAGTATTTGTGTCACCCACACAATTTAATTTCTACTAGAGGACATTTCTAACAAATTCTTCCTCATTTTGGAGAAAAATCATTTTTAATTATTTTAACTCCTTTTTCTTAAACAAAGAAATAGATTACATTATCTTCCAAGAACAACTCTATGTTGTGCTGGCAGTTATCTGTAATTAATTTTAGTGAATAATTCACCAGCATGAAATGTGTTTTTGCATCTGACAGGATTGAGGTGTTTTTCAGTGTAATTATATCCATTTACTTATATCACAAGGTACATTTGCATAATCTAAATTCAGCCGAGCATAGCAGAATTTAAACGGACACTCAGCCAGTCAGTACCATTTGAACACTATAAAACCATCACTAATAGATGCACGCAGCCTCGGTCCTGTACTGAATCAGGTTTTTGTATTACAGGGAAATTCTGAATTGTTTATGGTTATACAGCAGAAATAAAATATATTAATAATTAGCTCAGGGCAGCCAAGTTAGTGTAAGGCATGACAGATCTTTAGGATGGTACAATGTAGCACTTAAAATGAGCTAAATCATTCATCAAGGCTTTTACAAGCTTTACTCACCTGCTCAATCTGCTGTAAGTGTTAGAGCTGATTTAAACCTTGTACCAACGAGTTGCCATTCTCTCTCTCTCTCTCTCTCTCTCTCTCTCGATCATTTTTGTGGTTCTTCCAAGGAATGTAATTAATACGAACACTAAAAAGAGTGTTGAGAAAAGCTCAGTACCAGATATCTGAGGAAGCAGATTAGGTTTATCGCACAACTGGGCTGCACTGCCTAGACATGGAATGTTATTTCTGCTTATTCGTTATACAATCAAAATGAATATAGGACTACAATCCCTTTTTTCAGCTCGCATAGAGAATCTCAGAAACCCATATAGTTTATGAGGCTAATTTCACAGCATGCTTGTGAAGTGACAAGGCATCATATCATATTTAAAACGGGTGGAGCATTAAAGTATAATGAACAGAGATTTGACCTAAAGGAAATGGAGTAGCAGGAAGATGAAAGGTGTCTTGTTATATGCATATGCCACAAACTCATACATACCTACACCCCTAATTTTGCACATACACATTTATAGCGAATGCTTCAGATACATATGCAAATGCATACACACATACACACATATACGCACATACACTCACGCTCTTTCACACGTGCCCTCTGAGCTCACCTCCGGTTGCCAGAGCGACACCAACCAACATGAAAAGCAAGGTACATGTGACAAGGACCAGCGCATAAAGGGGCGGGACTATGCACAGCTCCTGGTAGCATTGTGCTCATTTAAATCCTCTACTTACAGCCTTAAACAATCACCTACTCAATCTATCTTCGGTCTCCCCCTATATTGAGCTACAATAGACCAATAATAGAAATGTAGTTTTGTAGGAGACCATCTGCTGTAATTATTATTACCATGTGAGATATATTCCTGTCTGATCCTGTTGAGTGTGTTGTACACTAATCATTGTAAAAACCTCAAAAAACAAAGTCAGTTAAAATAAATAAAATAGAAATTAATAAAAGCATATCAGGATTGATCCAGAAGCTATCATTAAGAGTCAATGAAGACTTCATGTTCAAGGAAAGGCACTGGGAAGACTGTCAGCTTTCATGCCAATATATAAAATTACTACCATACTGGCTTATCTTATTATCTTAATGTCATTAAGAAATCTCTTATAACAAGTCATCTCTAACCTAAAACATCTAGACACAATCAAATAACCATGCAGTATATGCAGTACATAAACTGTTTATAAATGTATCTAAGGTTGTAGGAGAAATAATGCATTTAACATCCAATATCATATAAATCTAAAGTTCAAATTTGTCATTACAGTATACTGGCATCAAGAAGGTCCATGATAGTCATTTTAAAAATATAAATGGATGTGGATCTGAGACTTCCTACTATCAAGGGGGTCAGAATAGCCAGACAGGAGGCCTTGGCATTTGAAGGAAGTGGAGTAGTCCAAAATATGAAGATTGCTCACCCAATGAATACTTATAAGCTGCCTCAGTCGCCATGGTTATACTATTCAGCCAATCAAAAAGGCAGGATTTTTTCCCCCCTGTTCACTGTAAATGTGCCCAAGACACACACAGACACACGAACACACATACAATCAAGAAAATCTTTCATACAGGGTAGCCTAGTGCATGAACATTCATTACACTTGCAGTTATGTGCTGAAGTGATCGCTGTAAACCTCGTACATAACATGGCTATATGTACACAACAAATGTCCAGCAGAGAATTAAAGGGCAGAAATCTCTTTTAATTTTTATCTCCTTTGTGAAATAATAATATAGGTCAGCTATGGGATAGAAGGGCATAAACCTTAAGAGAAATCCCAGCATGCATTTTTCTAAGGAGCGTATCACCGCAGCAGCTATTCTACACAGAGCGTATACTGGCTTGCTGGAATACTGATATCCTTGAAAAATGTGACCCATTTCTATCACTCAAAGCATGTGGCACTGCCATAATGAAAGACTCCTTCAAAATATAATTTGCAGAGATTCCAGTCCACTCACCACCTTTCTGCCGTACATCCCTGCATTAAATCGCAGCGGTGACATTTAGAATAGATCCGAATGACTTTCCAACCTCTGTGCCTAACACTCGTTTAGAATAGGTGAAATGAAGGGCCAGCCAGCAAAGGCTTGAGGAAAAAATACATATAAATAATCAAAATCGATTAGTGGAAACAAATATGCATGCATAAACAACAAGATTTGACTGGTCTGACTGCAAATTTGTCTTGAATATTTTGCCATTGTTAAAAGTGTGATGAGTAAAATAGCATGGACTGAGCTGTTACACACTGATTTCATTACAGTAACGAGAGAAACGGGCCATGTTAACAGCATGGATCTTCACAATTAAAAGCGCAAAAGAGTGAGTTATTTTGTTTAGTCCAGCCAATTTAACTTGCTTCAAATGCTTAACACAACACTGATATGTCAAGTCTTGACAACAAGGACTTATTCAAAGGGCAAGGGTTTCACTCTGCATTGAGTCTCAGTTAGACTCTGCACCTGAACAGTTCATGTTCTCACGGTTTTTTTTTTTCTTCTGAGGCATTGGATAATGGTAGTCACACACACACACATGCACACACACATGCACACACACATGCACACACATATGCACACACACATGCACACACACATGCACACACACATGCACACACACATGCACACA
>JAOTRR010000030.1:10405017-10420673 GCA_028570945.1 Gogo arcuatus
GTTGCTCTAAAACCTGTATGTACCTTTCAGCATTAATGGTACCTTCACAGATGTGTAAGTTACGCATGCCATGGGCACTAACACACCCCCATACCATCACAGATGCAGGCTTTTAAACTTTTTTGCTGGCAGTAATCTGGATGGTCCTTTTCCTCTTTAGCCCGGAGGACAGGACGTCCATGATTTCCAAAACAATTTGAAATGTGGACTCGTCAGACCACAGCATACTTTCCTACTTTGCATCAGTCCATCTCAGATGAGCTCAGGCTCAGAGAATTCAGTGGTGTTTCTGGATGTTGTTGATGGCTTTTGCTTTGCATGGCAGATGCAACAACAAACTATGTTTACTGACAACAGTTTTGCAAAGTGTTCCTGAGCCCGTGTAGTAATGTCCTTTACACAATCTTGTTTTTAATGCAGTGCTGCCTGAAGGATCAAAGGTCATGGCTTTGCCCCTTACATGCAGAGATTTCTCTGGATTCCCTGAATCTTTTGAAGATATTATGGATTGTTGATGGTGAAATCCATAAATTCCTCGTAATTGTATGTGGACAAACATTGTTCTTAAACTGTTGGACTATTTGCCCAATTTTGGCAAATTCACCCAAGTGGTGAATCTCACCCCATCCTTGCTTTTGAACAACTGAGCCTTTCCTATTACCAATTGATTGAACTGATTACCTCTAGAATGTTCCAAACAGGTGTTTTTTTGAGCATTCTGCAACTTTCCCAGGCTTTTGTTGCATTGTTTTTATTTATGTTTTACACAGCGCCCCAACTTTTTTGGAATTGTGGTTGTATTTGGAAAAAGGCCTTCCTGAGAACAACAACTAAAATACACCACATTTTAGTGTCTTGGGAACTTTTTGGCCATGAACACTATCACCCTGCAAAACAGGGAACTTCATACAAGGAAAAGACCAAAAACCCACTGTAAAGTATGATGGTCATTCATTCATTCATTCATTCATTCATTCATTCATTCATTTTCTATACCGCTTATCCATTACAGGTCATGGGTGAGCTGGAGCCAATCCCTGACATTGGGCGAGAGGTGGTGTACACCCTGGACAGGTCGCCAATCTATCACGAGGCTAACACAGAGAAACAGACAGCCATCCACACTCACATTCACACCTATGGATACTTCAGAGTAGTTGACCTAATTTACATGTCTTTGGACTGTAGGAGGAAACCGGAGCAAACCAGAGGAAACCCATGCAGGCACAGGGAGAACATGCAAACTCCACACAAAAAGGCCTCAGTTGACTGGCAAGTTTGAACCCAGACCCTGCTTGCTGTGAGATGACAGTAATAGCCACTGCGATGGTGAATCACTGATGAATAAAGTATAGCTTCATGAAATTAATGCTTAAGCAATATCGCCAGAGTTCTGTTGTACTGAATATGTGATTCGTACCTATGGCCAAACCACATCTGTGCTCAGATTCAGTACAACAGCATGTTGCGATTGCTTTTATACAGCAGATCTATAAACAAGAAATTAATATCAAGTAACTGACATTTCAGACACAATATGACCAAATATTTTGTTTACTTTTGCTCCACTAATGGAAAATAGTTCCCAAAGAAGCCACAGCTGGGTAGAGTGTTGTATGTTGCCATGCCAATGCACAGACTGACTAAGAGCCCATAGTAAGTGTAGTAACAGTTTCCGTGTAATGCTAGAAAATGTATTGCTACAATTGAATTTTTTTTTTGTAGAGAACACAAACAGGCAGAATGATACACACAGTGAAATGTCCCAGTGCTCTTATACTAAATATCAGCACACTTGGAAGGCTGCTTGTCCAATCAAATTAGTGGCCCGGAACTAACTATTGTATAAAATCAAAGAGCTTTTTCCGTAGACAACCCTTCTGAAAAATCCAGATTAGTCTGTCCAACTACTAGCTGCTGAGCTGGTCAAACTGGTCTACCATTTTAGCTAACTGTAAGTTATTTCCCAGCTTCCTTATTGCTTGACTAAATTTATCAATAAATGTTTGAGACTTTCTAATCACCTCACTGTTTTGTTATTGCCTTAAAAACAACTTGTATATGATGTAGCAGTAACTCAGAAACTGGTTTCTTTCAGTTAGCACTTACCAGCTGGGAAAGGTGGTCTACCAGTTTGACCAGCTCTGGCTGTGTATTGGTACGTAGCAGCTGGTTAGACTAAACTGGATTTTTCAGCAGGGAGCACATGTAGGAATTAGCCTACATTAGCTGTCCGGATATCTTTAAAACAGTTTAGAAAGCTAGTCTAAATTATAGGTTTCTCATGGAAAACCATTGCTGTGGTATTGTACAAGTTGACACATTAACTCTGTTATCCACCAGACTGCATGTATCAAAATGACTATTAATGAAGCTTCAAAACTACACACTGAACATGGCTATGGCAAGCAGATCAAAGTTAAAACCAACAAGAGTGTGTGTATGCGAAGATGTTGAAGGGTGCAACAAAATATGTTGTTGTTGTTGTTGGTGTTGTTTTAAACAGTGGACCTGTTGGAAAAAAAGGTAAGACCAACATGAAGTCCAAACTGGAATATGTCATGGCCATGCTGATTGACTAGCAAAACTTTGCTCCTAATTTTTTCCCCCAGAAGGAAGGGGTGGGGTGGAAGTGTGTGGTGTGTGATGTTTCTTTTTGGGTGTTGTTTTAAAGACCTAAATTTCATAAAAACAGTTTTACTAAGATTTAAAATGACACGCCAAGGTCATCATGGTCATTATCATTGCTACTGTAATATCAATAAGACAGATCAGCCTTGAAATTATTTTTGAAACAATCAAACAGAGGAGTGTTATAAACAGAATAATGTCCTTGAGAAGTGTATATTACACTGGCTATTTTCATTTCCTTTGATGGTTATTGCCATCCGTTTAGAGTGGTCATGCTAAGGAGGAAAGTTCACAGGGTATAGTATTACTAAAATATTCATTCAGAGTTCAGGTTCATTATGTGATAAGCATATCATACAGTGCTGAGAGCTGAAAAACCTCTTCTGCAGCTTAATATATATGTTCGCTGTCAAATTTGTAACAAGGTTTCCAGTGAATGACAATTACGCCTATTAGAGATGATCTGTCCATTGAAATGATCATTTTGTTTTCTAAATCTCAGAAAAGACTGCTGCATAAAATATCCTGTTTGTACCTGTAATTACACTGCTGTCATTATTCTGAACTTTCTGTGTATCTAGTCCTCAAAATGTTTGAGGCCTGGTTTTTTTTAAAACACACAGACTACAGAATTCTAAATCCTTACACTGTGACGTCTAGTGATTTAAAAGGAAGAAAAATTACACTGAACGACTTGCATATCAATATTTATAATCCATGTGTGTGAGTGGTGCAAATGATTAAATTCTAAGTTGAACTTTTTTATTTTCAACATCTTTCATTGACAAGTTGGTCTATTTTCTCTTTGCTTAATAGTTTCCTACATTACCCACAATGCCATTTGACTACCTGCTCATAGTGGTGCAGTGGGATTTACCGCTCCTTCATCTGTACCTAAAAAGAGTGATGCAGCAGTGATTTAGTCCTTTTGTCTGTCCAGTTTTCTTACCTCCTTACCTGTACACTCAAGAAGCTCAAACAGCTTCCAAAGCTTCAACTTTCAAGCTAATACCATTGTGCTTGTCACCTCGTCGATCACTAACTGACCATAACTCATACAGCTGCATTGCATTCTGGAACTTTGAGGCCAGCGTTTACTGCCTTCACTAGGACTACATTGGATTTCTCATTAATATGGTGAGTTAGAAGCTCATAACAAAACAGTTCAAAATTTTGTTTCCTATAAAATGCCATCGTAACCATGCCAGCAGTGTCTCCGTGTGACATCAGCATAGTACAGGAATCACCGACTTCTCACAGGAATAGTCAAAATATGTACTGCATCAACCAACAAATTAGCACCAGTATTGCTATGCACCTCACAAATATGTGAATACAACCATATGTTTTACAGGGTGGAGTTTTCCTTTAATACTTTAATACTTGATTGTTTATACGGTTTGATTTCTGTATTTTTACTCTCATCCTCTAACAGGTGTAATTTGTTTTTCATTGATTATTTTTGATTTATTATATTTAATTGCTTAAAATATTAACTCATAAATAATTTAAATGCTTATTTAATGTGACGCATGAATAAAAATAAAGAATGTGGCCTAAATGCACAATATTGTAAGGGAGGCCTGGGCTTCAGCACCTACAATCATTGAAGATCTGACTTTACTTAACCAGTCTGGGTCAGACATGTACAGCAGGCATTTTCCCCTGGTCTACCACCAGCATGCCTACACATGTGGCAGTGTGTGTGTGGGCCAGTAGTGGGCAACCAGCCGGTGGTGAAGCTCGACTCATCCCTGTGTGGTCCCTGACCACAGCGTTAGGTTGAAGCACCACAGCTGCAAAATCCTCCATGATGACTGAACAAATCACACATTTTTCTGCTTGAGTCATATTTGTATTTTCTCCATTACGGTGCATTACGGCGCTCGGTCAGTAAAGAACAACGACTTCTAGAGTAGGCCTGTGGCTTTTCTGCAGCCTTCTACATCCTACACACTTGAGGAGCAGGGGTAGAACACACTCGCTCCAGGAGCTGATGAGTGAAAATTAGAGGAACACGTGTTAATACGCATGTTTCCCCTGCTCCCAGAGAGATTTCGAGGTTATTTGAGAGATATTAAAAGCAATGGAGCACTGCCAGGAAAAACCGGGAGTGGAATGCAAAGCCACAAAGCGTTCACACAGATCAGCATTTATAGGTAAAGTACACATTCATGGTGCTTGAATATTGTTATTTTGGAGGGCAGGACATTTTTGTACATATAATACATTTTATAATTTCATATATGATTATAAGTATTGCCTATATAAAGTACAAAGCTTCAAAGATACAGTATATTTTTAAGCGATTTTTGAACTGTCTGGTAATAAAATTAGTATATATTTTTTTAGTCTTATATTGAACCTATAGAGTTGTTTCATGTGTGACATCTTATTAAAGCTAATATTCTGTGATTTCATTTAACCTTGTTTTTATTGTTTCATTTACATTCATGTGCAGGAGCATTGTATTAAATAAAAACAAAATAAGAAAATAAGAAACATTGTCCACTTGTAAGTTAAGCTATCTAATCATTTTTTTGGTGGTAAAATGTTGAATGTTTTATCCTACATGGTATTTCCCAGCATATAATTTCAGATTTAACTTAAGATTTAGCTGTATGGTATCTACACTGTGTTTTGAATCTTGTTGACCTTTTCAGCTTATATTATATTTGAAAATGACTGTAATGAGAGAAAAAAATAGACAACACACAAAAGAAAATACACATTAGAGCACAAGTGGTAACTAAGAAAGCCAGTAACTTTACTGAGTTCTCTGCAAAATACAAATACCTTTTTGAATCCCAGCAGGAGAAAATGATTTTTTTAATATCCATACATTAATTTTTCACTACATACAGCTGAATCAAGTCCCTTGAGATACAGAGATGTGATTTTTTTTAATTTAATGACATCTTGTCTTCAAGTGGCGACAAAGTCCAGCTTATGCCGCTGAAAGCCTCTTTCTCCTGGTTTGAAAAAAATAATAATAAAATAATAAGGAAAACAAAAAGAGAGAAACACACTTCCTTTCCACCTTACCAATGTAGGTTTATACAAGCTACATTTGTTACTACATTTTTTTGTAACTTTTTTTGTTATTTGCATTTTTTAATGGAAACAATATTTTAAGGAAAAAGAACAGCAAACCAAAAAGGGTGAACCAGGGAGTCATATGTGTACATAATGCAAGATTTTATAGAAGAAACGATGGCATACTGAGTCACAATACTGTACATTTTTAGGTTCTTATGATTTTTTTCTTTTTTTTTTTTTTAATAAATTTTGTTTTGTTTTTATTTTTTTTCCACCCCATTTCTCATCACAATTGGTTGAATGGTAATTTGAGGTACTGGGAGGGTGAATATGAGGTACCAGTATTATTGTAAATTACATAAAGCAAAACAACATATTCAGAAATATGACCTTCTCAAATCCCAAAGAGAATGGAATATAACAAAGCCAAGATAACACTGCTCCATGTCTTTGGTAGAAAAGATTTCAACAAATGTCCAGGCTCTGATTCATGCGACATCAAAACGATGATGTTGTAGTGATCTCAGTATGATCAGAGGAAACGGGTAATGTGTTATTGTGATGGGACAAACTAGCAAAACACACATGATCAAGGATTCACATACATATGCCTCATCATAACCATGGATCCGTAATAATAGCATGATATATCCCTTAGTCAAAAAAACCCCATTAACTTCTCTTTTAAATCTTTCAGTGCAATGTCAATTCAAGTGAAACTATTGATTCCTTGTTTAGAGTTTAAACATCGTCTGCTTTGGTTCACAGACTAAAGGTTTGTCATATCAGAAAGGTTGTGCTTCTTCCTAACCAAAGCACACATTTGGATAAATATTTTGTGCTCACTGAAGGTTACATAGAAACACAAGCAGGCTGACCACTGCTATAGCAACAAGAAATGCTCAATTCTGCTATAAATGTAAATGAACAGGATCTTTATTACTGCAAAATGTGAATTTAACTGTCAGCAAATATATCTGATAGTAGGTGTACTTACTTTGAGAGCATACACGTTCTTCACCTGAGTGTCATTATATCGTAACTACGCAAAGAGGTGTATCTTTCCCAAACTAGATATTCAATTAATAGACAATTGCTATTTGTGTAATCTACACTGACTCTAATGTTCTGGCTGGGTTTCCATTGAAAGATTCAGAATGGAGCAAAAAGAAAAAAAGACAAAACAAACATGTGCAACTGTACTTATGTAACCTCACACTGACAAAAAAAAATGTTATGACCATAATTATTATCATATATATATTTATATATTAGAAAGCTATACACAAGCATGTTAATTTCACAGATATTTAAAAGAATCTTAATATTATTATTCAATATTATTAGAAATACACATAAAAAAACTCTACAAAATGAAAAAAAAACTTCAGCAAAGCAAGGGTTTTCAGATGTCATGGCTTAGTTTTGAAAAGCCCAAGGTTAATCACTCTTATACAACTATCATTTTTTGTATAGGCAAAGCTTTCAGAACTCATTCTGGTTTATATAAACTACAAAACGCCACAAAAATGCTTTGCATTGTATTCCTTTTTTATATGAAAATATAAGCAAGAGTATCATACAATTGTTTCTTTTTCTTGTTTTTTTTAATACTGAACATTTAAAGCAAGTCCTAGGTTTGTGACTTCATCAGAATAAACTAACATGGCTCTTAATTTAAGGTATGGTCCTTCATCTACTGACTGCCATTTTCGCAAATAACACTCCTGTTTCTTCTTCTTCTTCTTCTTCTTCTTCTTCTTCAAAAAGCGCTTGATTCCTCAGAGGTTCTAAAATACTCCTTCTCCTTGACTAAAGCCTAAGGGGCTGTACATCTGTACAATCCTTCAAAAAATCTTGCATAAAAGCTTCCATTTGAGATCAATGTCCAATGTCTGGCAACCTCAACCCATCCCCCTTGTCCCCGCCCACCCTCTATGTACAATACGTTGAACCTGCAACATGACTTTGTCAATCATAACATACATTTAGCGAGGGAACATTCTACAGAGAGTGGCGAAGACAACTAAATCTGTACACAAAGTACTGGTAGAGCAACTCAAGTGCTAGCCTGTCGGCGCTGGCCCTCAGCTGAGCTTCTCCCATGGCTGAATGTCGCTGAGGAAAGTTGTAAATACCTTTACAAAATAATTCGAGAGTACCTGACGATTTTTTGTTACTATGCATATATGTACACCTACACACACGTGTAAATATATATGCATATATGGTTATGTCTTGAAAGTCAAATCCACACACAGCAAAAGTTATGCATAGTAACCCCACCCGCTAAAACCCTGTCTTAACCCTCTAATGCTAGCCCCTACCACCCTTTCCCTCCCTGACACTCATCAATCACGACAACATGTACATTTGACACTCCTTGAAAAAGAGAGCAAAAAACAAGTAAATTGAAGAAAAGCCCTCCTGTCTGTTTACATTGTGTGTGACTTGACAGAGCTTGGAGGGCTACGATTCATCAGAACAGATCGAGAGAACTTGTGAATGTGATGATGGACCGAGGTCAAGTGTGGGGGCTGTTGAGGTGGGGGCGTGGTTTATCATGTGGCCCAGCCCTCAGAAAGGCGGACTCGCTTGACAGAAGGACTGTCGCGCTCGTCCAGGCCAGGCCGCCCCATGCCAAGGGGTGAGTGGAAGTCAGGTCGGTGCTCATCGCGCTCACTGCCCTCGCTGCTCAGGCTGTCGGTTGGCGAGCGGCCCTGTGGGGGCGGAGCTTGCTGTGGGGGCGGGGCCTGATGCTGCTGCGGGTGGGAAGGGGGCGGAGCATAGCCACCGGGTGTGGCGCTGCTGGAGCGGTCTCTAGGAGGAGAAACAGGTTCGGACTTGATGTGCAGGCTTTGGGTAGAGGGCAGGGAGAGATTTGAACCCTGACATAAGTGAGTGCTAGTGCAATTTCTGTAGGAAGGAAAGGAGACGAAGGGGGTGTTACAGAACATGGCGAGTGCCCCGCGCACTCACGTACACACATACTGATACATAAATCATTGACTATTCATTGTAAAACTGTGTATTCTACTTATTCTACAATTTCTAAAGCCTAAATCAGGAATCGATACAGTTAGTGGATGGTACTACAACAAATCTACAACCAAACATTTGAGCATTTGTATGTTTACCATGATCTGTTATTAAACACAGTGGAGGTCTACTACAAATGCAGTGCATCTCTATGGCCTTAAGATATATCTAGCATCATAAAATGAAGACATAACATATTAAAAAGGATGTGAGTGAAAAATGTGTGAATCAAAGATGAGTGAAACATCATCAAAGTGTGACAAACTAACAAGCAGGAGTGAATAATGTAACTTTAATGTGTGCACGTGTGCATGTGTGTATGAGCATGTGTGTGGCTGTGTTAAAGCTCACCCCAGCTGGCCAAGGGCAGAATGCTGCATGTTCTGGAGGTGCTGCTGCTGCCAGCCACTCATTGAGCCCAGGTGCAGGGTGTTGGCACTGCTAAAGCCAGATATAGATGACAGGTCGGCACTGCTTAGAGAATATTCTAGAGCAGAAAACAACAGAACGACAAAGTTAGAAATCTTTATATTTGAGGTATTCACATACTTTGAATTACCAGATGATGAGGCAAAGCTTCATAAGTCTATCAAAATTCACATTTGCAACATAAATGTTAGCACTGCATTCAAGTTATAATAATATTACGTGCATTGACGTACAAATTATAAACATGTTAAAGTGCGATAAGCACATTCACTCTTGATTATACACACAATACGTATAAATACAGCTGCACTTCCTATAGCTATCCTCTCAAATTAAGCATAAGTCTATACTTCAAGCTCATCAAGATCGTTTCTTTTCAAACTCAGAGCCAAAGTAAAAAGTTATAGTGAAATAAAATTTGTGCAAGTTGAGGATAAATTTTGCCATTATTATAATTATTATAATCTCCCAGAATGCAGGTGATGATAGTGATGCTGAAATTCACTTTGGTTTAGGGACTAAAAAGCTTTGCTGCTTTTTGCTGAGTTCTACGTACCAGTACCATAGGAGGTGGAGATCGCTGAAGGGTAACCGCCCATGCCCTGGCCTGGTAGAGTGGGTGTTGCCACAGAAACCACAGGGGTGGCCAATGACTGTGCGGACTGCGAGTTGTTTATTCTCTGATTCTGTGGCAAAAAAAGAAGAAAGAACATACGTGATTAAAGGAAGAAGATACTGGTTAGCGAGCAAACTTGCAGGGAAGAAATGAATCACTTGACACACAGAACCACCAAACTCTCGCAAACTATCATTTACAACCGCCTGCAGGGCGCCTTGTCGCTATAGTAACCCATGCAGTCTCCAAGGCAACAGGATCAGCAACAGCAGGGGGTGGGGCTGTGCTTTTTTTCTAGAATGATGACTGATGAGGTAGAAATGTGCCTCGTTTTGTGTGTAGAGAGAGGCTTTAATGGAAGCAGAGATGGAATTGAAGCAGAGATGGAGGGGTCAAACTGATTTGGTGGGCAGCACCAGGTGATAAGAGTGTGTGTTTACTTTAAACCACCACTAGGAGTCTCACTTGTTTCTCACTACAGCATTTTTTAAGGGAGAGATGCCAAGTGCTGCTTATTAGATCAGGTGAGAATATAAGTTACCTGTAGGGTTTTCTATATTTTGATGAACTATCATATGAGTAAGCGAGTGAGTCCTTGCTCACACTGTATATTTCACTTAACCTCTTCGAATCTGAGTTAAATCTAATTGCCATCTATTAAAATATGACAGCTGTTGGAGGATGACATATGGCCTTTATATCTATTAGTCTGTGTCACTGTTTTGAGTGACAGTCCCACTTACCAATAGAAGGTCAACATCCTCAGACTGATGGCAGTAAAGAGGGGAGGGTGATAAATTCAGAATTAGTGTCATTGGATGAGGGAGGCACTTGGTCAATCTGAATGATAACTATGGGTCAGAACTACTGTGCATGATGTGGAAAACAGCATAGCTACAGGGAGTTCTTGTATTCTCTATGAAACTAGAAAACTAGTGACTGCTCATGAGCACAAGAAGAGAATTGTAAGTCCAGAGACGAGATGTAGAGAAGAACAGTAAAATACTGAAGAGCTACTTACAATTGAAGGCATGTTGTTTTTGGTTCCTGGTGGGATGAGCACGCGCAGGTCAGGCTTTCGGCTGTTCATACCCAGGTTCATTGGCGGGGGAGACTTGGCCTGCATGTTCTTGTTCATACCCCCAGAGGACACCAGCAATCCAGGAGAGTTACGGTGGTTTCCATAGCCGTTTCCTAACAGAAAAAGAAATAGAGAGTCATACACACTTGTACAGTGCCAAATATAGCACATCAAGCTTTCATTATAACACAACTTTTAATCAGGCTCCATTTGACTTACTAACGTAAACTAAAATATGCCATTTTCCAAGTCATCTACAATAAAGCTTCCTTTCAGGCATGTCTTGACATATCGTTTTATTTCCATATTCCTTTCACCAAGCATGACCATTAAAGAAACATCTGACCCGTTCTGGGGTATTGCACCTTTGATCATTTTTCACCTGAAATGTGAGCTTTTGATTTCATCATTTCCCCTAGTTTTCATGTGCACAAAGCCCTCACAGAATATACCTTATCCATCAGCGCTCAGAAAACCGCAGGGAATTAGCTATCTCTCATCAGACATAACCCTTTTCAGTCTTCCTTCCCTCTGGGTCTCATAATTCGAACACTTGTGAGCAAGGGAAAATTATAGAGATGTGGTTTCATTTTAAGCTTTTAATGCAATTAATTATTTAGAATTTGGATTTCGATGGTAAAATGAAAGATCAGTGCAAAAACCTCAGTGGGAGCTTATATGTGTGAATGAGAAACTGGTTTGGTAACAGGATCACAGAAAGTGGTGTGAGAGAATAATCATAACTCTGTTTTTCTGACTGAGGTGACTTCAAAAAACTTCTATAGTCATCTCTGTACACATGAAAGTTGACTTTTGTTTAGGGGTTAAATGACATCAAGGCCTGGCACTATACTCTATTCTACACACGCGCCTCTGATGTCTGCCTTTTCCGTATCTGCAAAGCGGTGAACAAATCGCTAGCCAGGGCATCTGGGACAAGCAGATTATGAGTCTGGGCTATGGGGGTTTTATTTTTAATCACCCAGCATACATGTGGGCTTAGCGGACTACTGATATAGTGGTCAGAAACATATTTTTTTCTCTCATCAACCAATCAGAAAAAAGTCCTACAGACATTTTATCAGGATATTGACATTATTAGGATATAATAAACAGTGACTATGCAGGAGCATTGGATTTCAGAACTCACTCATTTGTGGTTTGATTAATATTCTTAGCTAGTTAAGCTTTTCATTCTTTAAGGCTGAAATACATCACCTACCTTTTTAGCCTAGTTCATTAGGTTTCCACACAACCGAAAACACGGGATGGGGCAAGTACACTACAGCTTTCACTTGCCTGGTGGGCTAGCAACGAATTTATGATTTGTCCACCCCTGCTGAACATTTCTGTTCCATATAAACCCTGTAACCTCTCCTCTGAAAGCAAATAGCCTCCATCAGCTATCTTTAGAAAAGATGAGTATGTGTGTGTGCCAGAGAGAGAGAGAGAGAGAGAGAGAGAGAGGAGTCGCATTTCTTCCTGCTGTGGTTTTGTGGTAACGAGGCAGGTGGTTGGTGAATAGAGAAAACTTGTTAACTCTTGGTTTCTGAGAAATCTAATGGCTAAAATAAAAAAGTTCATAAATAGTATATGTGTAAATACATGTGTAAATCACAATAAAATTATGCTCATATTTATTTTTATAATACCTGAAGATTTTCAATATCCTACTCAAATGTAAGGAGACAATGTAACATCCTTTACTTGGTCAAAAATCACAAAAAAAAATCTTGCCTAAAATATATCAAGATTTTTGATGGTTAGAATGGAATATCTCCACTGTTTTTTTCCGGTCACCATAAAGCCTGCTGTCTGCTTGATGACTGCAATTTGCCATAAATGATTAAAAAAAGTTTTTGACTCAAGCACCATCATTTACCAATGAAGGAAAAATGTGTGTGCCTGCCCATAAATGACCAGCAACAAACATGTAATTCCTAGTAATAGCTAGTAATAATACTAGTAATAGCTAGTTCACAGCTGCTACACCAACTGTTACTTCATCCACTCCATCAAACCCAGAGGTATATATTACAGTGGGAAAAAGAGACAGAAGTATGGTGTCTTTGTTTCTTTTGATATCCCATTTTCTTTGTGGCTTAAAACATGAAGCGCTTTTCACTTGCTGCCACTTAAAAGAGGGGCAGGAATTATATGTTAGACATAAATGAACTTCCTAATCATACGCTGAAGGGGAAAACGAGACACAGATGTTGTCCTCGGCAATTTTTCCGCAGTGATCTTTCTTTAATTTGAAGGCAATGGTTTTTTGTTGTTTTGAAATGAAAAGTCTGAAAAGCGCAATTTGTATGATTCGAGGAAAATGAGGGGGAGAGGCGGGTTGGGAACCAGGAGCGTGTGTGTGTGTCTGTGTGTGTGTGCCATTTGCAGTGATGTATTTCCTGCCTCCTTTCATACAGTGAAGTATAGGCTGCAAGCAGCTGGCTCTAGTACTTTTCTGAACACTTGAAGACTCAACAACCACAGATCATTGTTAAGGATTCAGGCGGAGAGAGATACAGGGGACAAAATACATCCATTTTCCCCTTTCAAAAACAGACTTATTCATCCTAAAACTACCTCCATAATTTAAAATCATTTAGGTAAAATGTGATGTATTGTAAGCCAGTCTTGTAAACATACACACTTTTGAAATGTAAGCAGTTGAAAGTTCTGCAGATCCTCTAGAGTAGACCACATTGCAGCTCTCTGTTTTGCCCTGGTTGTCATGGAGACATGCTAGATTTCACAATGTGCGAGAGCTTAAAATTGAGGGTGGCCATTACACGAAACAATCATATAGTTTTTATGAAGCACTCCAATTACACCACGTGATGAGTGTTGTGAATATTGTTCTGAAGCTGCTACTGATGCTTCTGAATTAAAGCGGTACAGCTAAAGTCAGTTATTGCAAATGACAATCATATATAAAGATGAATGAAACTGAAAAAAATCAGTCAATACGCACAAAGATGTAACAGAAGCTTAACTGAAAATATACAGTGGATAACATGCCAGTATCAAGCCACTAACTAACTATTAATTCAATTATAATTCATCAGCTTTATTTTGTCCTATTCGTTAGAATCCACTCTCAATTGGTTCAGATCATTCATGAGGGTCAATTTAACATCTCAAACACTGATAAAGTAAAATCTCCAACGCTGCTGTAGGACTATACCACTTCTGTATCTAAACTGAGAGTGAGAAATTTCTGGACGAGCTAGAGAACGGTTGGCTATGTAATACCAATCTCACAGAAATGCAACACGCCATTGACCTTCAAACTGTTCTGTTGCTCTGTGACTGAACGGTAGGCTCTCTCTCACTCTCCCCTCTCACTCACAATGGGGAAGTGCTAAAATTACAGCTGGCCAGATACCAGCAGTCCCCTCCACCCACCAAAATGACTTGATGTGTACCTTTGATAAAGAGCCTGAGGCTATTTCTGGGCCTTCGCGGAAGAGGACTAACTGTTACTGCACACGGACTGAGTTTCCTTGTAAGGGGCTACAGGGGCTAGTGGCCATGATAGCATGGATAATTACACTTTGGACATGTGCTGACTCTTTGTCTTGGTGTAATGGCTATATTGAAATTTTGTTTTGTCTAAACATATATTCCACTGGCCTTGAGGTTTTGAATGATGGCCCAAGTTTGCCCAATAAAAGAATATTATTCAAGTACAATTGCTAATTGAGTGAATAGCACCTCATCAGCCATGGGTGAGTAGAAGCATCATGATTTATTCCCAAAATGTGACGTCTCCCTGATGTGTTCACAAGATGTGATATGGAGTTTTTTCCACAGTCTAACTGGCCTTTCTGCCATACCTGATCAACATGTGACCTACTGAAATAAATGCACATACACACTCCAGTGCACAGAAGTTGTGGTTGTCTGACAAGGCCACATTTGGCACATAAAGAACTGTATGAATGGAAAATTATCGAGTCATAGTAAACACACTGTATGGCAAAAGCTAAAGCCAGAGACATTGTTCCATTTTCCAAACGAGTTGTGATTAAGACTCTCTCGTGCTATTCATCATTTACTGTAATGCATTTTAACCGCACAGTGTGTCTCTTCAAATAGACTGCAGGGAGCATTTTTAAACAGCTGCCATGCCACGCTATGAAAAACCTCAGCCATGACTAAGAGCGAATTGGAGTAAAAAAACTGAATATTCATCCCGTATGCCTAGTTGTGGCCCATTAATCTGGAGGACACTTGAATGGAACGTCTTTGAGCGCCTCATGACTTCTCCCTGGCTCTTGTTTCCAATCGGATGGCCTATATCAGAGCTACAGTGCGCCCTCTGTTCGGCTTCCCTAGGACACAATGGTTGCATTGGACAGCCAAAGACTTTGAATGTGGATGGTAGAGCCGCTGCCATAAGAGGTACTTTTGTATAAGAGGGACAGTAAAGGAGAGGAGATAGACGGAGGGACCTCGGCCTCAACTCTCTCCACTGGCCCTGGGGGCACTGCAGGGCCAGACAAGGTTACCAGCTGGGCTAAACTGAGCGCCATGTCAGTTTCCAAGAAGCTACTGTCCTGATTTTTATATAGAATATAGCCATGCTTCTGTGGTGACCACTGCTGAGCTGTTCAGACAGACATACACACATCCACCCACACCCGCACATACACACACACATGCACAAACACACATATGCATGCTTAAGCTGTCTCTGAAGCAACCACAAGTCAAAGCCCCAGTATGTATCCACATGCACTATAACTTTCCCTTTCAAGTGGATTCCACACACACACACACACACACACACACACACACACAGACACACACACACACACA
>JAOTRR010000030.1:10437614-10458115 GCA_028570945.1 Gogo arcuatus
ACACACACACACACACACACACACACACACACACACACACACACACACAGAGATCGTCATCTCTCACTGCTCACAGTGCTGACGTAACTTCTCAGTAAATGTTCCTGTCTATCAAATTAGTAACATTAAAAATAAACACCCTTGGACATCCCCTAGTGCATGTTTCAACATGCTCGGTCCAGAGAAATGCATCTTTACTGAAAACACAATGCTGATACTGAATAAAAATTGTTTAGAAGAAATAAGTCCAGCCCTCTAGACTCAGAGAAAAATAGACAAAGCAGTTGAATTTCAGCTAGACAAAAATATCTCAGGTGATGTTTCAGAAAGTTTATAAGCTCACTAGCTCAAAAACATACAAGAACAACATCATTAAGGAGTAAAAAAGGGAATATGCTAAAAATCACACACACACACACACGCACACACAGAATCACACCGAGTTGCATATGTGCTGCAAATGGAGCTCACAATCTCTCATTTCCCCCCTTTTGTTCTGCCTTGCCACTCTTCAAGTTCAAAACAAAAGATTCTTTCAGGTAGCAAAGGAGCGATGACCCCAGGGCTGGCCCACACCTTCATCTGGCTCACATACGGCTGTGGAATGCCCTCAACAGAATCCGCCTGCCACAGCAGGGCCACAAACATGGCCTCGATGGGACCATTTGTCCAGTATAGACCAGAATGTAAAGTTTTGTGCTGCACAATTTATTATACACAAGCATGGAATATGGTCCAGATTACAAATGCTATTAAATATAATACACAGTTCCACTGCAGGACTCATTTTAGGAAACCAGGCACTCAGTATCTCTGAAACATTAAGCACATTTCCCCTGGAGGAACCAGGACCGATTTTTGCTGAGACATAGTTACAAATGTTCCATAATCTAAGTGGGCGTGTGCTTCTTAAATGTACCTGCTTATAATTGGTTCACTTTTGTCTCATTCTATATGCACTGTTGCTATTACTGACCCTTATGTGCCATATTTAACTCAGAACTGTCTGATACTGTATATGGACTTGCAACAAAGCCAATTATTTGGGGTGTGATGCTGTACAGATATGACAATACATCTTTATGCTATAGTTTTATGCTGAAACATGTATCTTGAAATAAAGTACAAAATTTGTTCTGGTAAACTGAAGGCTGAGCATTGTACTGTAAACACGTGTGTTTAAAAAATAAATAAATAAAAAAAAAAGCACTGTAGTTTCCTTAACTGATTGCAGTAGTTTTATATGGTTTTTTTTTAAATAATTGTGATGCTGTAAGCATAGTGAAACTGGCTTGAAGTTCTGCATAGGGTGTTCCTCTAAATATAACAGTATACATGACTACACTGTATAACATCTAACTAGTTTGATAATTCATCACAATGTTGTGACTAGTTAGCTAGATAACTTTGATAATTATCTAATCAAAATAACCCTGTGTAGTTGAAGAGTAAGTGTCAGTTTCAAAATAAGCATTCATGTTCACATTCCTTTCAAATTTGTCCATTCTTCTATATCCTTGTACTACCGATAGACTGTAAGTTATATTGTTATTCATTCATAGCTGCTAGTGTGGGCAAGTTTATTTGGGTTTTGAAGCACAAAATGGTATCTTAGCATTTCAGAGCAATATTAGCTACCTGAACATGTTTATGCCCAAGCAACACTAGCTAGCTAATGTCAAGAAACTTTCAGAACAAAAGCTAGCAAACATCACAGAATATCCCAAAACAGGGTTTGCTAGATAACATCCTCATACAAAACCAGCTAGATAAAGTTAAAGAATGTGCCACAACAAAGCTAGCTAATGCTGGAAAAAAAAAAGCCTGGATCTGATTCATGCATATAACTAGCTAACAATCTATGACTACCTGAGAGAAGTAGGGAGTCAAATGTTTTTTCAAATAGGGGGCAATATTCCTATTTGTATGATTACCATAGTGATTCTTTTATGCCTAGCTGTAAAAGTTTGATAAAAGGGTAAACATGCAGGCTGCAACACAGTAAATCTTTCATTAAAGACTGAAACAAAGCATTGCATTAATTAGTTCACCAAGTCAGTATCTCTCATCTACTGTGTTTCTGATATAGATGAATTTAAGACTGTGTATGCACCCACACACAGTATACACACACACACACACACACACACACACACACACACACACCCTGACACGCACCCACACCTGTCTTCTTCTTCACAGGAATGCCATGCAGTTGGTGACAGTACTGTGCAGTGGCAGATACCTGTGGCCTCTCCCACTGACAGCTCCTGTAAAATAAAATTACTTCTATGGTTACTTCTACTTGTCTTGTCAACGGCCTGCTGTCATTCCTCTCTGCTGAGCCAAAAAGGAAGTGATTATGTTTTGATTATGTCTCATCAGCCGTGTTCATTAGGCAAAGTTTAGAGAACACCATCGATTGTTTTGACAGGTCTGTTTCTATTGAAGTGTAGGCCATGATGATGAGAGCTTTAACAAAAAGTTGGTGCCGTAGAGCCCACTGAATATATGAACTTTCTTCATGATGCTGTTGCTGACTCATTCTGTAGATGGTGAAGAAAGTGTAACCCAGGTTTGAATTTTTTGGCTTTTCTGGTGTATCAGGGAACATTCAGTTCACACATTAGAAGGACATATGTAAAGCATTACATATAGAGAAACACAAATTGCAAGAAAGAAAAAAAAAAACAGAGTCAGCAAACCATAGGGGACTACACCCAAACAAAAACAGGAGCCTGTGCTAAAACATGGTTTCATGTTATGTATATGCTTCCATCACTACAATGCTTTGCTCTCTTCATTGGGCACACAGTAGGTGATCCACTGGTTTACAGTTGTTTTAAAATCAGAAAATCTTTGTTGTCTCCTTTATTCATCAGTCACAACAGCACAATAGCAGTCTAATAGGGTACTCGAATCAGTAGAGACAACATGCTCTGGCCTCACTCATTTCTTGCCTCTGGTCACAACAGAGATGGATGTAGGTGAAGTAAATGACTATTTATGCTGGGGCTACCCCTTATTGTCAAAAAAATAATCTTATGCTATAAAATGATGAAGTCACTGTGGAGGTAAAACAAATTATATTATCTGGAGCCCTTCTAAGAGCCATTCCATGCTGTGCAAACTTCTCCACTTATACTGCTGCTGTTGTAATGGCAAGACACAAGAGCCTACAACATGATTCTCTTCTTTTTCTCCAGTTCTCTATTCAAACTGCCCCCACGTTGTCATGCCTCAGTCTTCTGGGTGCTCTCGAGCCTTCGGCAAGTCAGTGCGTTAATTGCTGAAAATGGCACTTATGGCACCTTCTCCACTACATAGTTAGTGGGTGAGAACAGTCAAGAGACTGCAGTGCAAAATCAGCTTCAAGAAGGGTTACTGCTAACACTGGCTTGAAGACCTCAGTGTGAAATGCAAACATAGTCACAAGCTTGAACACTTGTTATTGGCCAGGCGTCATCAATCCCTCTATATTACCAAAAGTAATAGAGAAGAAGTACCAGCTCTAACAGGACAGATAACAGAGGAATTTCGTTACACAATTAACTTTTAAAATCATACCTCAGGGTGCTAGTGACCTATGACCTCATTTCTCCCCTTGGAATCATCCATTTATTTCAGTTATATGCTCACTTCCCTAGTACTTCTCAACCATTAAATATGTAACTGATAAAATATTACATTACAATACTTTTTTTTTTTTTTACAATTAGTTGTGAGCATCACTCTGTATTGTGTAGCTCAATGCATTTGTGATACAAGTGACAAACAAAACCAAAAATCTAACCAAAAATACTTTACCATTTTGTAAAATATGTTGACGGTTTAACCCTAACATGGTTGTCAATATGTGTTAGTTTACTAACAACCTAAATTATATACAAACCATTGGCCATGCATTAAAGGGATAATAAGGATGGCTATATGATGAAAAACAAACCAAATGGCGAAACGATTAGAAGAAACAAGGTCGGTAACAGTCTGACTCCCTGGCCCTTCATGGGAGGGGGTTGGAGACATGGGGGCAGGAAGCACATTTCTGTGTATTTCCTCTCATAACAGGAAGTGCCTGACGGCTTCCCCTTCACAATGGCTTCGCTTCTGCTTCCCGCCTCCCGGGCTTGCTGTTTTCCCCAGGGGAGTTCTGCCGGTGGACAGAGACAGAGAGGACGAGTAGTCATTTGTCACCATGCCGCCCCCTGCCCCTGTGTCCCTCACGCTGGATCATCCACATACTGCATACAGACCCTGGAGACCCATTCTCCTGTACCACCCATTTACACACATCTTAATTGGAGGTGTGCACGCTTAAGCTTGACAGTAAAGCCTTTTGTATGACTATGTGTCTTTATTTATGCTGACTTCAACACTATCTCTATACCCTTCTGAATGACCCACATTTTACAGGAAAGGACACTACAAGTATATATAAGAAAATGTGTGTGAAGTAGATTAAAGCATTAAGGGTGAACTCTATAGTGTAAATTTGGCTTGGAATAACACACATCAGTATAATGTCTTACTTGCCTAACTGCCAAAGTTTCCCTTATTCATTTAATAATCTAAATTGTAAACTAGGAGGAAATGTGTGAAAACCAAATAAAAATGGTGAGCTAAAAGAGGAAGATGCACAATAATAAGAAAAAAGAAGGAATAACAACGAATGCAAGAGGAAGTACAGAATTTGTGGAGATCTGGTTCAAAGAAGAGTAATTTGGAGAATTTGTTGAAATAAAGGGACTTCGAGAGGAAGAAGAAGAAGAGGAAGAAGAAGAAGAGGAAGAAGAAGAAGAACAACTAAGTGCAGTGCATTTTTTGAGTAGACAGACGCAGAGGAAACGATCAGAGGAGCAAGGTGAGAATCGGAGGAAGGTGAGTAGGGGTGACGGAATACCCAGAGGGCCTCATTATTTTCCTGCTGTTAATTTCACTCAAACTGTTTCACACCTCACCACTGTTGATTGGAGAGATGTCTCTGTTGTCACAAGTGCTGAGATCCGGCTCCAGCTCAATGCCATCACTCCACCATGAAGTGCAGATGAAGAGAAATTGTACTCAATGTAAAGTTGAAAGTCTTAGCTAAATCTTTTAATCTGAAAGTACTGGTGAAATGATAATTGTAGGGTAATAAATAAACAGATAATGCTGGATGTTCAGGAGAACTTGCATTATACTTATAAGCTATAAGCACACTGAGTACTGATAATTATTATGTGGCTTTTTCAAATTTTACATCAGTTGTTCACACTATCCTGTTAAGGAGTTGTGTTATGAAGATAAGATTTTTATTCAAGCTATGTCTTGGAGATATCATGGAAAGGCTTTTATGCAAATGCCATAATGCATTTTGGGTCAGCATCTTAAGATATTGGGAGGAATAAACTGGGAATGCTATGAGAAGAAATAGCAGTGGTGTTGCTAATCCAAACTGAACTGTTACACCCCAAAAACTAAACAGCTAAAGTACAATTAACAATGTGAATTGATTTGACAATGGTTCATGTTCATTTTTCAAAATGCAATGCAGCATGATGTAATCTCCAGATTTATACCCCTCAACACATGCACATTTCTCTATATTAACTGCATTTATAAAAACCATTACGTCTGTACTAACATGCCAAAAAATGTCTTCTTCTTTTTCTTCTTCTTCTTCTTGAAGCACAATGGGTCAGCTGCAAACCATTTATCCTTTCTATGACTAATGACATCCCTTATCCTGCCCACTGCCATCAGGGGCCACTTCCTCCCTGGCCTCTGTTGACCTCACCCAAGTTTGTCTCACCACCTGGTCAGATGGATCACAACCCTGAATTAGCCACCCTCCATTAGACCCAATTACAGCCGACTCCAATGAGGCTGCTTCCCTACTGGCAGCGAGGCATCTCACTTAGAACGATTCCATTTTATTCAGCTGTGATCCGATGTGACCTTCTCATTTGCCCTTTGTTTCAGAGAATCTTTATGAGAATTAACTGCTGCTGGATTGAGAATTCTTAGTGAGGGAGAGACTGGCAGCGAGTTAGCATGGTGGCTAATGCATTTTAGCACACAGGGGATCCTTTCATGTTGATGCGCCCGGGAAAGTGTTTGAGTGGTCGGAGGGCAAGTAGCCAGGCCTCACACACTAATGCCCTGTGTAGCCATCCGGGCAGTCAGTCAACTGGCCATGCTCTGGGGAAGTGTTTTCTAGGGTGGTGGAGGTGGGGGGTCCAAGTGGCCGCCCAAGGCGATGAGGGTCCGGTGCCTGCAAGCAAGGCACCACAGGCAGGGTGGCCAGCTATACACTTGCCACTCAAATGAGGGTGAGATAAGAGATAAAATGATGTAAAAAGACATCTATAACTATGTTTTTTCAATGTTACAGCTTGTTGTGACTGTACCAAAATATGGGCATAAAAACTGGGCATTTTTGGGGTGATATACAGTAGAATTACTGGCTGAAAACCTAGCTATTGTAACAAATTAAACTAATTTAACCATTTGGTTTTTCTCTCAGTGATAAAACTGTGGGGTCTTGCTGAGGAACTGGAACATCAAACACTGAATGTGTTGGTATTTGCATGAAAGCCCTGCAAAAATCTCAAGAATGTTGCACCAAAGGTAACACCATTGAAGCGGGCAGCTGTTTATTTTGCTTTGGTATGGAAAGATTTCCTTAAAGGGGAAGTGAAAATATGCAAAGGTCCAGCCACGACTTCAACAAATTGAGAGCAGAGGGGAGGGGAGAAAAAAAGGGTTGTGAGTCAAAGGTCCTTCATTCTTGTCTTGTGATGTCTGTCTTCATGGGTTCCTTGTATCACACAGAACTCAGTACTTTGATACAGTCAATCAAAGATCTTTATGTGGGAAGGACAGCTATCTTTAAAGATCTTTGATAGACCACATCTGCACACAACTTCTTCATACAGATATAAGAATTATTTTTGACAGTGTAATGATAATACTGCAGTTTTTTTCAGTTCCTATAAACATAACACTATCACTATAGTCTCATAGCTAGTTTTATTCGCAATAAAACCATATTACTGATAAGATGTGAAGCTACTTCTTCTTTTCTAAATAAAATCCTGAATGTTTCTCTGGTTTTCTTATTGCCTCACTTTGCCCTCTCGTTCTCCCTCTTGATCTCAAGTCCCGGAAAGCTGTGGCATCGACTCTCATCAGGTGTCCTTCCTGTATCAATCTCTGATCTTGAGGGACGGGAGGGAGAAAAAGTGAGAGAGTAAGAGAAGGACAGCAAGAGAAAGAAGGAAAGAGAGTAGTGATAACACCAGGACAGGATGCTTTCTGTGCAATACGATAGCCTCCCCCAAAAACATCCTGACCTAGACCATGCATCCTTCTTGCTCTCTTTCCTCTTTCTTTTTCTCTCCTCTTCTATTGTGGCTATTCATCAAAGAATCTACGCCTCTGCCCTGACCATTTCTACTTCATCATATCATCTCAACACATCTATTATAAATTATTACTGAATGAGTGAAATATGGTGAAGAAACAGTGCCTTGAAAGAGTCTTACTTAAGCATATTTTACCTTATTAATTTGCAAAAATAAATAAAGCCAGTAAGAAGGGCTGCAAAATAGAGTCTTGAAATTATTCAAAGATTACAAGAGATGTGTTTTTTCCCAGCAGTCAGAAGAGAAAAACAAGAAGAGACTGCTGGTGTGATAAGGGCTTTGACTCATTTGTGTGAATCTTTGCTTCTCCGCCATGTGCATGTGAGCCTCTGGTTTCCTCAGGGGGGAGAACTCACTCAACCCACGAGTGCCAAATGACTAATGCCACCGTTCCCCTGCCGTCTGTGCCGCCTGACACACCCATTACTTTCCACTCTCCTCTTCCTCTTCTCTCCCTCACTCCTCCTCTGCCCCTTGTTCCGCCTTCAATAATTGATCAGCCCTTCCCAAAGTCCAGACAGCAGTCATTAACTGGAGTGTGGACCCGTTCCATGCCATCAAAACTGCTGGCTACAGTAAGTCACAAAAGGGTGTTTTTTTTTCATATAAAATAAAGTCACAATAAGTGAAACCTAGAGTCTCTCTAGATCTTGCTGCATTTGACAGATTGCCCTCTGAAGGCACCTTTAAACTCCTATTTCTCTGGCAGCCGCCGAGCGTAAACATCAGATGCACAGAGAAGAGAAGAGCTCATTGATCTTGCTGTAAAACAAGTATCTGTGTTACTGGCACCACTATAATCGATACAAGTACAGAACTTGTTAGATATGATATCTGTCTGTGTTTGCAGCCCTGGCTGGCTGGTGTCTCATGTCCTGAGTGTTTAGGTCATGAAAAGACTCATATTAGTAACCTACATTTAATCCGAAATCCAAATGAAATCCTTCAGAGGATAAATAGCAAAACTTAGCTATGACTATATAATCCATCCCTGAACATAATGATTAAAGTTATTTCATTGTGCTTGAAGGTTGCATCATTACAGACAAGAATCCGAGGATATGTGGAAAAATACCAGGTTATAAAAGATAAAAACAATAACTGTAGAAAGGCCACTAGCGTGATGTCATGCTGAAGGCTCATATCCCATTGGCCTCCACCTACAACCTGATCTGTAAAAGGAAAACTACTGGGCTAAGTGGTACGGCCCCAAAGATCCGCCCACCTCACAATTTCTCTCTCTGCGTGCCTTAGAGGTTTTTTGTCTGTTTGTTTGTGCTCCCCTCCCACTCTGTACCCACCCCTGCTAAAATAATCTTTCACTGACATTAGCTACAGCTGGTGGCACGTCGGCCATGGGCCATATGAAGGGTGTTGAGAGCCGCTGGTGCTATTTTTAAAGGATCATTTCAGTTTGAAAGTACGCCACTCTTGAAAGTTGTTAAAACGTCTGAATTCAGTGTTATATAACCGTTGACTGGTGCGTCTTACCTGTCTGTTGCGTTCATCCATAATCCGCGTGATCTGAATCTTTTTTCTCCCCATTTTCCCGTTTCTCTCTTCACTCTCTTCGTTCACCAAATAACTTTATGGCCTTCTCTCTCTCTGTCTCTCTCTCTCTTTTCGTTGCTTTTTTGTGTTTCCTCAAACCAGGCTTTCTTCTCTGTACTTGCTCCACTCAATTCAAAGATTCCAGCAGCTGTACCTGTGATACACAGAGAGATAGAGAGAGAGAAAAGCTTTATGGCAGATCGTGGAGAAGAATGAAAAAAAAGCATAATCTCAGCACATGGGATGGTGAATAAAGACAAAAGGATCTGTCAACATTTTTGCGAGAGTGCTCTGTTTTTCACTGTCGATATCATGCAAATCAGAACCAGCATTTCGGTGCTCTGACTATGAGGGGAGACAGCACTGTCACGCTCTCTCCACAGTCACACAGATTTTGACAAGGTTTTACGAAGTGACACGAACTTAACGGCTCTAATCATGCACAATGTAATATTTATGCCATGCTGAACAGCAGTGAATCTAGTATAAAAAAAAATTCCTACTCTAAGAAAATGCTAGCACATGTATTACAAGACGGAAGACAACAACTCAGTTGATTTCATGTTTAAGCATGACTGATTTACCAAAGCAATTCAAGTATTAGTGGATCTTAAAGAGAGGCCTGATGCCAAAAATGGCTTTTCTAGTTTGTTCTGCAATAGACACTCAATAATTCTATCTCTGCCATGATCCTGTAATAACTTCATGGCTCATCTCTCCTGCTGAGACCTCCTCGGTTTGAAAGGGCTGCCCTCTCTCGAGCAGCTAACCTGGCTTTGCATAAACCATCTCATCTTTGAGACATACACATATTAAGGGAGCTAGCAAACACAAACAGCATGCATATGTGTGTGTAAGAGTGTGTGCGTGTACGCGTGTAAGTGCACCTCCCTGGTGCTGTAAAGTAGGCCAACCCAATTCATCTCAGGGAGGAGCAGCAGAAGTGTTGTTGTGTTTTCTTCTGACAGTAGAGGTGATAACGTCCCTCGTTATGCAAATGAGCATCCCATTATTTAGGCTGGGTGTAATGCAGCGAAGCTGTCAGCGGTGTCGCATTAAAACCCCTCCATCGTTCACCTTCTTGCTTTTTTCTCTTGTTGTTCTTCTTCTTCTTCCTCCGTTGTCCCTTCTTCTTTTTGGCTCTTTCTGAAACACATTTCCAGGCAGCTGCCAGAACGAGTCAGAGACACTGATGTTGATACGTGTGAAAGATGTGTCACTCTGTCTTCCACTCTGTCTACATATCTGCCTCTCTCTCGCTCTTTGATAAGAAGATCTCAGAAACTTAAGTATGAGATGTTTGCACAGGCAAGCCCTGTACATCTTGCTTGGTGTTAAAATTTTGTATCCGAGTGAGTGTTGTAAGGAGAGAGTCTATGTTGTTAAGGTGAATGCCATGATTCATTCATTATATAGAGCAGTTCACTTCTGTCTCAATGTTCTCCATATCATCATACCATGTGGCTACTTCATAAAATTCTACACCCAGTTATTAAAATCTCTCGTTACCTATTTGTCAAAACCTATTTGTCAAAGACACACATTCTGCAAGACGAAGAAAAATTTAGTGCTGTTAATAATCAGCCGGTGTTTGTCGTCTGTGGTCTCTATTAATAATGAGCTTCAATGTTATGCCTTATTAGCATCCGCACGCCGCTCGTCACACTTTGTGCGAGCTGTTAGCAAGAGCGTGTCTTAGCACCTGCATGGCGAAATTAAAGCTAGCATGATGATTGTTTGAAGGACTACTGTTGAACAAGGAGCAAAACAACTCAGAGACAAGCTGGTGATAACGACTAGATTACTGGGTAAATATTTACCAAGATGCAGTCAAGAAGCTGGCACAAGCCGTGTTCTCCATGCTCAATCATGCTTGGCCTAGCCGAAAGCTCAAACAATTAAGCAGCTAACTAAATCAGAGAGTGTGTTATGTTTGCATCACTCAGAGAAACACTCTTATTAATTAAATAAGCTTTGTTCTTCCTGGTTTGTCGGGTTGTTTAGTAAAAATGCTTTAGGGTTAGTAACATGGTAAGACAGTTAGTGTTTGAAGCACAACACACACATACACATCTACATCCACATCATCATCATCATCATCATCATCATCATCATTTTAGATTACCACAGATGAGCACAATCCAATTTACACTAGAACGATGAACTACTGTGTAGACATGAGCACAGCTGGTAAAACAACTCTGTCAACCACACACACACACACACACACACACACACACACACACACACACACACTGGGAAGACTGATCTTCCCACACAACTGTGGTTGTCCTGATGAGAACAATCTAGTGCTGCTTGTGTACGTGTGACTGGGTGTGCAGACTATGTTTGTGTTTCAGGCTGACAGATAGACAGAGATAGGGATAGATAGATAGAGAGAGAGAGAGAGAGAGAGAGAGAGAGAATTTGTTAAGCCAATTTACTAATCCATGGCCAAAGCATATGAGGAGAGAAAGAAGGAGGAGGAGGAGGAAGACAGGAGAGAGCCAAGAGTGAGATCCTTGGCTTAGTGTGAGAGAGGTCATAGTGGATGCCATAAGACTGTGATGGCAGCTTAGTTTGATAAGCTGGGTCCTTATGTAAGTGTGACTGCAAGGACAGCAGAAACGAGCAAAACATGAAGAGAACATGGGAGAAGCAGAGGGTATGATATAGAGAGAGAGATGATCAGGCCTCTCAGGAGACAGAGAGAGAGAGAGAGAGAAGTGCTGTTGCTGACCCTCCCATCTGTTAACTACGCCTCTTTTCTACTGCCACAAATAAGAATGCTGGAGAGGAAGAGTGTGAGCAGGAAGAAAAGAAAGACAAAGAAAAAGAGCGCCAGCACAGAGATGTAATGAGCTGCTAGGCATTTTTCTCTCTCTTTCTTTCCATTTCCCCCCCTCTCAATGAGAACTGGAGCTAAAAGGGCAATGGGTACGAACAAAAGCAGGCGCAATTCTGGGTCGTTTCGTTCCCAAGTGTTCCACTTAGGGAGAAAAAAATTACACTCAATTGTATTTGTCAAAGTCTTAATAGAGTGAATATGACTTCTTGTGCTTTGCTTATCAGATACAGGCTGCAACGTTTAAGTGTATTAGAACACTACTGTATATTTGGTTAATGTGCTGTAATGAAACATCATTACAGCAACTACACATTGATGCTGTATCATTTTACAGTCCTAATCCTAACACAGCACATATAGGTCAAAACCTTTAAATCATGATTATGAAATCTCCATTGGTATCCTGTATCAGGCCATGCCGAAGACCTTGTTACCCATCTCAGCTTGCACTGTCACCACAGTCGTCTCCCTCTCTCTCCTGAACATCTGCAACATATTTGGTAATTGCATGTGCTTGAGAAAAGGCAAGTACCCTCTATCCTCATAGGGAAATGTGGTCGCAGAGATTTGAAATAACATATTACAGCGCAGTAAGTAAACCTTTTAGGAGGTGTGCGATACATTAAATAAACCCCCACGCTTTTCAAATAAACTCCCATTTCCTTGAAGAGACCAGAAAAAAAATGTCTTCAATGGTTCTTCCCGAATAATTTGCCTGTTAGGACAATTTCTAGTCGAGTCTCACACTTGGAAGTCTTTTTTCCTCTTCTTGCTTAATCCCTGAAGCACATTTTCTTCCTCCCCTAACTGCGTTTATTTCCTTAGAGCCGATTTTATTTAATGCACTTATTTGCAGACAGGCAGCTGTTTATCAGTGATAGTTAATGGCGCACAGGGAGACAGGCAGGCCGTAGCGAGTGGATCCTGGGAGGCCTATTGTCTCTGTAATGTCATTACATGCACAGACTCTTGAGTGTTGTACTGGCTGCTTGGGGGGAGATACGAGCTCTGACAAATGGCTACCATTGCTGTCCATCCAATATGCAATGGGCTGAGTGACCTAAACCGGAGATTCGGCTTGGCTTTCACTGCGAATGTTAGCTTTTGCAGTGACACTTTACCATCTTCTGAGCTTAGGAAGATTGTATGTGTGGGCTTTAAGCAATGTTGAAATACTGCAAAAAAGATAAATCGAGCATATGAATTGTATTTGGCCTCCATTTTGTTTTGCAGTACACAGAGATGAACATGATGCTAATGTGAAGTATAATGAAGTATAATAAACATATTTTCATACACCGGTATTTCAGGACTGGTCTTACCTTCTAACACAACTGGACAGAGCAACAGGAAACACACACAGACTCACACAAACAGAGAGCCTGGAGGAAGGATATGACATCAGCAACCACAGACAATCAAAGGTGTAAAGGTGCTTCCTTTCCTAAACTGTTCCAGAGTGCACAAAATGGGAACCAAAACTCCTGCGCTTCCTTCTCCCAGCCAGAAAAGAAGAGACAAACAGAAAGAAAGAGAGTTGAGGCTGTCGCCGCCACCACTGACCGTAACCAAACAGCCACGTTCTGATGCAAACACTGGAAGCAAAGGATTCTGGACCGAGAGGGCAGCAGAGTTGACAGAGTTAACACACAAACCATCATCCAAAACCACGTACTAAATGACAACACTGCACAACCACCGATGGATTTGAGTCTGATCATTACACATTACAAACCCCTAATGGCTATATTTTATGGCACCCAAAACCAAGACTCTATTTCAACACATGAAAAAAAGAGAGAAATATCACAATATGTGACATTATTAGCAAATGTGCGAAATTATGGATGAACTGCATTTCTGCAGGGCGGTATTTGGTGAATAGCTCTTTTCAGGTGTTATGTGAGATTAGGGCATTCGATGGAAAAGGAGAGGTTTCATTTACACCACACAGAGTGTTCTTTCAGGGTCCCTCCACTGCAATATTTCGCTCCTGTCTCTCTTGCAATCAGCTGTGCATTTTTTAATAATGCAAAACAACATTCTGGACTTCTCATGAAGAAAAACCTTTCTTTATGAAATAGCTCCAGGCCTTCCAGTGTTTTAGCAAATGAGGAAAAAATATGACATGTTTATCCTGTGCTTTGCACTACTTTCTGAGTCTGTTTCGGTATCCAAGGGCTTGTAGTTAAAATGATTGTTTTTAAATGCCTACAAACAATGCTGTAAGGTGAAAGATGAAGGTATTTCAGAAGCTTCTCTTGATGATCTGGCCTAACCTTAATAAAGTATGCGCCGTATTTATCTATCTGAAATGATCAATCCTGGAATATGGCCTTGCATTGGGAACATGTGACCACACAAATTAGCAAAAGGGTTGGATGGATGAAGGGGTGCTGACAGCGGTCTTGTCCCTCACTCAGTCAGTAAACAGTGAGTGTGGCCCAGCATGGGTAAGGCGGGCCAGGTGAGAGCCGTCTGTCAGTTAGCCATTGCAAAGCCATCCAAGGACGATGTGGCTCGATACATGTGTCAGGGAGAAGGCAGCTGCACAGCACAGAGATACGGAGTGTGTAAACTTTGTATTAACTGAAAAAACACTATTAAACTACACTACACTATTAACTGTCCATTTGAGACAGTTTTTGGATGCAAAATAAAATCCTGCAAATGTTCTAAAATGAACAAAGGATGTGTTTGAGGTAAAATGACTAAACGTATGTGTAATTATCAGTATCGCAGCTGTGTGAAATCTGTATGCCGTAGGCTTTACTGCACTTGTGAATGAGTTCATAATACCATGGACGCATGACATATGCATGGACAAACTGTTTAGTTTGGTTGGGAACAGAAATTTAAAAAAAGAGAAGGTAAGAAAGTCACGGGCTGTGAGAAAGAAATCACAGAGGTCCTGATCAAGGAGAAGAAAAAACGCTGAAGTTGCAATTAATTTTAATATTTTACAAGCACATAGTGATGCATGGGTGATTTGACTAAAGAACCACAATCGGGCGTTTAAGTTCTTCTCCTCACACATCTGCAATATCAGAGTTGTGTTTATCAGCAAATGTCTAACCACTACCACGTCATGCACAGTGGCTCTAGATCCAGGTGCAGCCACAGCACTTCTGGTGGCTTGCACACACAAAAAAAGAAATGTTAGGACAATATGAGTTCACTTTTGATCAGCCAACAAAGCTCTATGAAACAAAACATTTTAAATAGTGAATAGAAAAGATGGGAATAAAAACAAGCAGGAGCCATGTTTGCTTGATGAGTAAACTCCCCCATACACTAACACAGCCCTGAGCTGTGTCACTGGTAGAGACAAGACCCGGCAACATCGGCCAATTATGTTATCAGCCAAGGATGAGAGCATCTTATGATGTTAGCCTTGTTCATGGGTCAGAGGGGCATTGAGGGGCTGCAGCATATCTGCAGGCTTAGATGATCCTCTGATTATTTCATCGCACTTTTTTTTGTCGTGCACTTCCTCCTCAGCCCCCTCACCACCTCAGCATTCTAATCAGACTAATTAAAAGCTTTGTTCATTTGGAGCTCTCCGATGACAATTTGTTTCACCCTACCCTACAGCGGTCCTGTGAAAAAGAGAATTAAATTTGATCTTCTGACAGCAATTATTAAACGTTCCCTCCTGGCTTCAATTAAGCCCAGAGGCTAAAGTGGCTCAGAGACTGAGAGCGGGTGCCAACATACCTCCTTCTCACTTCTGCCTCTTCTTTTCCTCTTTTTCTTTCCCCTTTATATCCTTCTCTTCAGTTTTTTTTTTCATGAGGCAAATATGTACAGTAAGCCACTGAGGCACTTGATATTGAAGTGTTTTACAGAAATTGAGGTTTTTTTTTCCTTCCCTCTGATTCCTGGCCAAAAAGTCAAAGAGAGAGGGTGAAAAGGGAAGTTAAGCAACCTCCTCTTTTATCCCGATCAATCAGCATGTTCAGTGATTTCACAGTTCTTTTTTCCTATTGAGTAATTCAGTAAAGATGGTAAAAGAGTCTTTTTACCAGAAGTTTTGGTTTAGTTGCAGTATAGCTATAGTGACCTAACAAGATCTGGAATAAATCTGCCAATATTAGACATACATTCCTGGGTTATATAAAATCTCTTCCATGTGATCTGTAATTTATATTAAATGTATAATCCAGTATAATCATAGAAGTTTTAAATTGCATTTTAACTGTGTAGCTGTAACACCTGGTTCTTTATCAGTGAAAATCTAAGCCTTCTGTTTGCCTCTCTAAGCAAATTATGTGACTTTCAGAAATTTTGCAACAGGTCCTGACTGTCACATATTTTAAAATGAGTGTACAAAAATGTACATCCAAGGCCAAAATATCCAACACACAAACCAATCATAAAGTCACAGGTCATTCTTAGAAGTTTAATATATCACCACAGACATTGTGTCTGAGAACAGGTGAGATAGAGAGACGAAAGCATGGCACTTCAATAAGGATGTCCTTCATAAGTTCAACCTGAGCGTTTCTTTTTTCTTATCTTTCTTTCTCTTCAGTCCCAAAGCACTGTACAGAAATGAAGTAACCCAGATTGAGGAGAGGATGGAAAGAGAGGGTGTAAACTCTCCTTCTGTAAAAAGCTATACAGTCATCCCTCCACCTCCTGTTTTCCGACATGATGTCACAGACATTTCAGCATTACCACAAGCTGATTGGGCTGATTGTTGAGAGCACTGCTGTGCTGTTGATCTCTCGCATCATTTAACTCTGATTGCTACAGTTGGGGTTTGTCTAAACAAGCAACATGGCTGCCATTTTTCTTTCTTTCCTCCTCATGTCCTTCTATTCTTGCTCTATGCCTCAACAGGTTTGTGCGTGAGGCTCTTCTCAATATGTAATTTCCTGTCCATTAGATGATGAGGGAAGATGTAAAAAAGTCAGTTAAGCCCATATCTTCTTCAAGTCATCATTCTCATTATTCATCATTGGACAAGCCAGATCATAACACTGTTTTTATGCAATTAAAAAAAAAAAAAAAAAAAACCTACAAATCATAGAACTACTATCAGATTTCTAAGAAAGGCATAGGTACATCCAGACCCAGGATGTAAAGTGTGAAGGAAGGAATATGGCATCCCCCAAGGGCCAACCCAATCCCTAGTCTTTCATTATGGGACCAGCGTACCCTCCTCCCTTCTCTCTTCTCCACTCCACGGCGTGTTTGTAGTGGTGAGAGAAGTCGGCAAATGCCGCAAAAAAGCCGGGCGCGCTCCGTTCTGGCAACAACTCAGGCCAACCTCATCAAAGCGAGCCCTCATAATTTGTCACAGAAAGCAACCAATTAAAATGCGTTAGGGGAAGAGGAAGGCCTACAAGCGGGGTGGGGGGAATGACAGTGAAAGGGTGGTGGGGTAAACGGGCAAAAAGATAGCATCTGATTAAAGAGTCCACACAGCTGTGGTGAATCAACCAGGCCCAAACTTTCAAAGGAAAAATACTAAAGGCTCAAGAGGGGAGCAAGGAGAGGAGCAACACTGGCTGGATTTGATGCACTATGTTGATGTTTAACACTTTAGAATGACACCGAAATACAGCGGAGAGAGGGTTGAGCAACACTTACACACATATCTTACACACAAAGTGAGTCTGTTTCAAACCTCCGTATCACTAACACATACCCCATCTATCAGCCCTCCTATTTTTTGCATACAGCAAACGAGGCATGACCTGACTGATGTTGAAAAATCTGTACGGTGTATTTTTTTTTCTTGAAACATTTGTCAGAGAACACATCATCAACGCTGTTAAATTCCTACTTCCTACCTTCTTACCTCTTCTTCTACAAGAATCTCCTCCTGAATGAATAAAAAACTTCTATGCCATATTTTATATCACTTTTATATCCATTCTGCCTTTTTGTAGGAGTATCTTGTGAACTATGATGTGTGGTGTGTACGTATTTTTCCATGTTCTTGGATATGGTGGTGTGCCTGTGCACATTTGCATAGCCTCCTTTGCAGTGGGTTTCTCTTGTCTCGCAGCTGTGGCAGGCATGTATTTTTTTTTTCTTTCTGTTTTCTTGCATGAGATCACAAAAGGGTGACAAGGAAAGTTTGGGTCTTTTAGTCTGTCTGATGCTCTGTGCTGATTAGCCTGGCTTGTGCTTCTCGTTCATTTTCTCTGTAATGGCCCAGTGAAAAAAAGGCATAAAGCAAAGCAGGACAAATAATAATAATAAAAAAAACTAAAGTCTTTTTCAGTTGAAATTTTTAAAAAAGAGAGAGAAAGAAAGTTACTACATCTTTGTTTGGGGGAGTGTATCAAAAATAATGACCCTTCTAATTACTGTTATTCTGACGCTAATCACTAGCTCTCGCTGAATACTGTGTGTTTCTTGATCTGGCTGATAAGAAGAGGAAAGAAAACAAGGAGAGGCAAGTGCTTACAGCCAATGGTGTATAAATCAAGTGTGTATGTATGTGTGTTTTGGATCCTGCTCCAGAAGCTTATCCTCTCCATCTTTGCTACTTTTTGTTTTTTTGAGTTGCTTTGGGAAAGTGCAGGCTGCGTAGAAGGGGGAGGGAAGCTGGTTCACAAGGCCTCAGCCACTCAGCACAGAGACATGCACCAATTCCCTCTGCACCCTCTCCAGCTGCACCGTTCACATAACCTCGCCTGTCCCCTTCGGCTAATGATAGCAGAACCCGTCTCTCCCTTCTCTTCCTCTTGCTCCCTCCCTCCCTCATCTATACTTGCACCCACAGTCTTTTCCACTCCCTTACACCACTGCTGGGCACACATCCCTCATTCCCTCTTCTGTGAACTTTGCTTTCCCTTTTTGTTGACATGAGTGTGTTTTCCGAGCTATTGGCCCTCCTTTTTTCTGTGTTTCTCCACCCTGAGAAAAGTCCTGAGGTTGTTTGACTCAAGGAGGGACTGAGAATGCAAGAGAGACTACTCACTCCAACCCCCCCACTCATCCTCACAATGATAACTCTCCTCCGGTTTTTCTGTTATCGTCCTTTCCTCCAACATATCCCTCACTCTGCCTCAGCGTGCCTGGGTCTGCTCCTGGCTGCAGTGTTTGGGCCAGCGCTCCTGCTGCGCATTATCCCAAATAAACAACTCATTACACATGTAATTAACCGAGGGGGCTATTGCAACAGCGGAAGCTAATCCGTGCTAACATTTGTGGTGGAGGGAGATGCAGGGGTTTTGTATGTGTGTGTGTGTGTCGGGGGGGGGTTATGTAGCATTGAGAAGGAAGAGGAGGGCAATTGAAATAAATCAAATCCACGTCCCACCAAAAATGAACAATTGTTCTCCCCTTTCTATCGCACTCACTATCTCTCTTGCACGCGCTCTGTCGTGTAGGGTAATCCCCATGGATTTCACATTGCTCTTGTTTTCTGAACAATCTGAGAAATGGGTCATCAACATACTGCATGGCTGAGTTTTGATAAAAACTGAAAATAAGGCACTTTCTCTGGTAAGAAAAATCATGTGCTTTCTGCAAGAGACCTGCTTAATTAACACACAAAGAGTCAGACAGTGAGATGGATAGATGGCTGAGGTGGTGGGAGGATTAAAATACTGCCTAATTACAATGAAAATGCAATAGAGCCTGATGAGGACACTTTCTTTTTATTGTTAAAGATGCACTAGTTCCGTAAGATTAGGCCTCAGATTACAGAGCACAGAGGAAGTATCTCAATCACTACGATTGTTTCAGGAAAACTTTCTTTCCCTCAAAAGCAGAGACATGATCTGAAACAATACACCAAATGTTGTGTGTATGTATTTATATTTCATGTATATTTATTTCAAAGTTGACAGGAAGTGGGCACAGGGCCTTTGTCCACTCTGTATCTCTATCACTGTCGCTCTCTCCTTCTAGCTGATAATTCATTGGCCTAAAGAACATCCCTGCAGGAGACACATACAGATCGTATGCATTTGTGAGGATGTTTCCAGAGTCACATTCAATCACACTACACCATTAATTCAATTCTCAACACCACCCACATGCTAGACTACTGAAAAAGTAACGAAATCATGTTCTCACAAAGCTGTTTTTTTTAAAAAGACATTAATATTAAGCCACACCTTAAAATGTCCTCGGAGGAAAAACACAAATCTTACATCATATTCTGTCACTGTGTTTTCCTGGGGTGGGCATAAACGACAAAAATACAACACAATGCTTGTAGACGTTTACCCAATACTTCATGTGTATCTCAACCTTTGGTTTTACTAAGTCTTGCCACCAAGTTGCAAAACACGCAATGCACCAACAAAGTAGTGCCAAATTGTAAGAACCATATGTTTAATCAGCTTCATAATATTTTATTCATGAGGTTGTTGCCTTCACGCTCTGTACAACTGGCTGAAAACTCTTTAAGAAGTTTGCAGTGCTCTACATATACACATGATCCCCACAATGCGTTCACAAAAGCATAATGTGATGTAATTTCTTGCAATAACAACAGCATCTTGTCATATCACCCAGACCTAGTGTATAGGTAGTGGGTGAGCAACTTAGCAAGCATATTTCAGTCCACAGAATTTATGAAGAAATAAATGATTCATGTATATAAATAAGGCATGTTGTGGACATGGAACTGATTGCATCTATGCAAGAACTCTGCTTGCCTTTATTAACGCCTCTTTCAACGCATGTAGGGGTGTTTTATGTCATTGGGAAAAACTGTAGAATAT